>ML408432.1:0-14543 GCA_005239525.1 Nicotiana knightiana | reverse complement strand
GCCGTTTCACAACTCACACGACACAATCACAATAACACATGAATTCGACGAAGACGGAACAACGCCCGCTGTTCTAATACCTTTCCATGAAAAGATCTTTACTGAAAGGAACATGCCTAGTTCATACGGAGCCCATAATCATATTTAAATCCATCCACAAGCATCGAGCCACTTCGCTCGCACCAGACTAGGCTATTAGCTTTTGCAGGGGTCTATATTAACCCACTTTCTCTCATAATACACGAGAACAACCATCATCACCGGGACTAACACCCCATAATCCATAATCAACTAGACCGAACGCCCTTCAGGCGTAAATTCTCAATTAAGCAATATTGCACTTCTTTATACTCAGTCCAAATCTGAAATCTATCAAGTGACTACCTGTCACACTTTATACAATCCTTTATGCTTCCACGACCTCCCACCCAAGGCAACAAGTCTTCCCATCCTNAACACCAGCTTACTCTGAACTTTCAAATCACTTTGCCTTGCTCTTCCGAGCTCATGACATCCTTATAAACATCGGACCTAAATCTCGATTCTTACTCCCAGTTACATACTGCTCCCCGCACCTAACATGCCAATACGAGGTAGCACAAGAATTCCATCATAACTTCCGGACCACCAATAGGGTGAACACTTCATAATATAGAAACTTTTTACTTGACTCAATTAAAGAGTACCATCTCAACACACGAGTGAATTCCCATTGTCACCCAATCATGCAAATCCTTAAGTAGTAGTCTATACCACCATAACCCTTCCGGGGTCCGCCTACACCTGACAAGCCATATCACTCAAATGCTCCCACATGAGATCCGTTACAACAGCCGACAAGCCCCGCACACACCGGCATAAACCACATGCATAACTAAATCACATCAAAGGAACCGATCACTGCCGCAAATGTGCCATTTCAACCATGGCTAATCAATCTATCTTCTTTTAATCATCTTCAATTGCCTCAGGAATAATAACAACTTCCTTCAACCCATAACAAACTCAACCCTCACTCATCCCGAGTCGAGTGACCTTGACTCACAAGACTATGCTGCCCAAATCCCGGAACCCATCTCATACCCTTTTGATAATCCTTCGACAATCCAGAGTTTATTTCTCTCACTCCTCCGATACTATCCTGCCTGCTGAAACATATCATAGAACATTCCAACCATCCTTTTTTTTCTCAGAGATTACTCCGCAAAAGCTCTATTCTCGATCATACTGCTGCCTGAAATCCTTAAACGTCGCATTCTTAACTTTTGAACTCACTAGGACCGCTATTGAGAGTCACCCACTCTGACTGGACCCGAATACAATCAACTCCAAGGCTCTCTTAGTACAGGAACACCTTTTTCAATGGAACACGTGACTGATTCACCATCCTTACAACTCGCCCATGCCTTAAGCATAAATTTGGAATCTTCCAAAGCCTAACCCTGGCCCGACAGGGCCAACTTTTTGCACATATTCATCAAATCCCACGCACAATCACCATTTTACTCCTTTCCCTTAGCTGAAATAACTTGCCAACATGCCGACAATCCGCAACCCTATTCGAAGACAACCCTACGACCCAACTGCAAATGGTGGGACTCCCCCACTTTGCGACTGCTCGACTTCCGCTTCTTACACCTGGCCTAATAGAAATGGAACCACCGCCTAGCCTTACTTCAGGACCATTCTCTGTAGCTCTCAAACCAGCAAATCACCAAGACTTCACGCTCTCCGAAGATCATCTTTCTCTAGCTGCCTTCATTAACAACACTTATCCGGTACTGAACCACCGCACCTCACGATCCCTGCCAACCGCATTCTTCAACACTTCTTTTCAATACTCTGACCCCACGCAACCGAAGAAACCATAGCACCAACAAATTAGCACCTTCCATTTGATAGATGGCGACGATGACACGTCACAGGTGCATATCTCATCTCACTTGAAGACACCAAGTCTTACTACCTTACCATTCATAACCCAAATACCTTTCCTCTACCGGCACAAAAGCACAGAAATCTCGAAATCACACTCTGAGAAGACCTCCCTTCAAACCATTCACCTCTCCCAACATACGGGCAACGTTCTATCATCATATCGACACCGCACGACAATCAATTGCAAACATCATCACTACCCGAGCACAACCTTAAGGCTCCCAGAAACACAGCTACTGAGCTGAAATAACATATTACCCTTTTCGCAGGGCCATATCAACAGCCACGACCAATTACACATAGAAGCATCTCGGATTACATTCGTAGCACCATTTTCCATTCCTCAAATTCCTGATCCATAGAAAGCACTTCACGACGTGTAAGATTGAGTAGGAATGAACATAAGCATAAGCCTCAAAGGAATCAACTCGCACGATGAAGAATCAAGAAGGGAAGTACTCCTAACAGCCATGTAGCCTCTCGAAGATAAGTACAGACGTCCCCGTACCGATCCGCAAGACTCTACTAGACTTGCCATGACTCGTGAGACCTACGGGGACCTAGCGCTCTGATACCATGTTGTCACGACCCAAAATCCCTAAGGTCGTGATGAGACAAGCCAACTCATTCATTAATTGAAACAACTTTCCGATTTTAAAACATTTATGAAAACATTTCCGTTCACTTTATTACATCATAATCAAATAAAAGTCTGTTAATTAAAAACAATGGTTTAAAGATTACATTTAAGCAATTATATCCCAACACATATCCCAGAACCCTGTGTCACAAGTGCATGAGCAATTTCTAAGAATTTATACAATCATTACAAAACCTGTCCGAAATACAACTGGACAAGGAAATTTGAAATGAAATAAATACAGTATGAAGGTGACACTGTCAGCTGCGGATCGCCTCCGGATGATGCAGCTCGCCTAAGTCTCCAAATCCTCCACATTGCTATGAAAGTACCTATGCAATAAAATGTACAACAAGTGTAGCATGAGTACAAAAACAACGTGTACTCAGTAAGTCGTCCGCCTAACCTCAGAGAGGTAGCGACGAGAGGTCGAATTAGACAGTTACTAGGGTACGACAATATAATATATGACAGAATATGATAAATACAGTAGACATGTAAGACAGTGAGCAGCGAGTACGTATCAAGTACAGAAATCCAGGTAACCGCTGGGAATAAACAACAATGTTCACTTTCCTTTTTCCCAAATACATGTCAAGCCAATATCAATAGAATAGTACCAAATAGTCATGCGCACATAAGGGTAAGACAACCATCTAGAGTCGAAGGAATATCTAATCACTGAATATTATAAAGCTTCCCCCGCTCGCGAATCATACCTGCGACTCGGGTGCTGACACATTTATACCAAATTACTATAAAGCTTCCCTCGATCATGAATCATACCTGCGATTCGAGTGCTGACACACTTATACTGAATATTATAAAGATTCCCCCGCTCGCAAATCATACCTGCGACTCGGCTGCTGACATATTTATACCAAATTACTATAAAGCTTCCCTCGATCGCGAATCATACCTGCGATTCGAGTGCTGACACACTTCCGCACATTAAATCTATATTTTATTAAGAAAATAGTTTTCTCAGGGAAGTGGTGGAATCCTTATTAAAAGAAACATGAAACACAGGTTTTGAAATCATTTGTTTTTGAAACTCATTTGTCAAGTTTAATGATACTCCACGATACAACCTAGTCCAGGTACACAAATATCCATAGAGAGATAAATTCTCTTTTTAGAAGATCAACAAGATGAACTCTAGATTTCTTTTAGATATTCAATTACGTCTTTGATTATATTAGTAGTTTAATATCACATGCAGGATTACATGTATAACACGTAAGGCATGCTAGTGGGTCCTAGACTACCCGGACATGACATAATAGTAGCTACGCACGGACTCCCGTCACCTCGTGCGTACGTAGCCCCCGAAGATAATACCATGTATCGAATTAATTCACCTAGGGGTACAATTCCCCCTCACAAAGTTAGAGAGGAGACTTACCTCGCTCCGAAATTCCAACACTGGCCTCCAAGCCCCTCTGATGACTCCAATTGACGCACAACGCTCCGAAACTACCACATAATGGCAAAAATATGAAAATTCATCCTAGTACTCACAACAAATTCAGATTATATACTTTCCCAACCCCGCTTGGAGAAATGACCAAAATGCCCTCGGGCCCACGTGCTCGAAAATCTGAAATTCTTGAAGATACATGCTACCCATAGCTCTACTAGTTCAATCACGTAATTTACTCTACATTCCATACTCAAATTCGTGGTTAAATTTCAAATTTACATTTCCTAGGTTTTTCTTCAAAAACCCCAATTCTTCCCACAATTTCCCATATCAAATTTATGCATCAATCTTGTATTTAACCTTAGAAACAAGTAGAAACAACTTACCTCTGATCCCTGATGAATTCTCCCTTGAAAAGCTCTCCAAAATCGCCCATAGCATATTAAAAATGGGTGAGAAATGACAAAAACCCGTCTTTAAACATTCTGACCAGGCCTCCTTTCGCACCTGCGGTCCAATAGCCGCTCCTGCGGCTCCGCACCTGCGGAAATTCCATCGCAGGTGTGGCTCTGACTCGACCCAGCATAATCCCGCTCCTGCGACCCACTCTTCGCACTTGCGACTCCGCAGGTACGACCAAACTCCCACACCTGCGGTCCCCTCAGCTCCAGCCCAAATCTCGCACCTGCGGCTCCCTTAGCCGCACCTGCGGTCAAAGCCTTGTAGGTGCGATTACACCAGATGACAACAAGCTTCAGCCCTTTTTCCAACTTCAATTTTGATCCGTTAACCACCCGGAATCCACCTGAGGCCCCCGAGACCCCGTCCAATCATACCAACCTATCCCAAAACATAAAATAGACTTGCTCGAAGCCTCAAATCACATCAAACAACATTGAAACGACGAATCGCTCTCCAATCCAAATCTTTAAGAACTTGAAATTCCAAACTTCTACATCCGATGCCGAAACCTATCAAATCACGCCCGATTGACCTCAAATTTTGCACACAAGTCATATCCAACATTTCGGACCTGCTCCAACTTCCGGAATCGCATTCCGACCACGATATCAAAATTCCCACTTCCGGTCGGATTTCTCAAAAACCTTCAAATTTATATCTTTAGCCAAATGACCCCAAAATGAGCTATGGACATCCAAATTCACTTCCGATCGCGCTCCCAACTCCAGAATCACGATATGGAGCTACTCCTAGACTAGGAATCCCAAACAGACATTAGCCTCACTGAAATGCACTTCAAGCCCAAATTCATGAAATCTTTCTAAAATGCTAACTTCCACAATATACGCCGAAACGCTCCCGGGTTATCCAAACCCTGAGCCGGACATACACCCAAGTTCGAAATCATCATACGAACCTGCAGGAACCTTTAAATCTTGATTCGGAGGTCGTTTACCCAAAATTCCAATCTTAGTTTATTTCTCCAACTTAAGGCTTTTGAAATGAGAATTTCTTTCACAATCAATTCTAAACTTCCTTAAATTCAATTCCGACCACGCCCACGGGTCATAATACATGAAATGAAGCTGCTCACGACTTCAAATCGCTGAACGACGCGCTAGAGCTCAAAACGACCGGTCGGGTCATTACAAATATACATGCTTCGGACGGTGATGCTGATGATGATGAGGAGGTGTATTATGATCAGTATGGCAGGATCATCATAGTCCCTGAGGGTGATGGGTAAGAGTTATTTGTTATTTTTATGTTTATTATTTTGTACAGTTTGTACAATAGGATATTAATGTGTTTTGGTTAAATTGTAGGTCCATCCCGAGTAATATTACTACGAGGATAATCACCAAAGCCACCAGAAAGCTTTATGATGGCCCTTATGAGACTTGGAGTGAATTCCCATTCTCGTTTGAAGGAGAAAATTTTCCATCAATTTAAGGTATAAATGTTCTTTTAAGCAGTATAATTATTTATATTTATGATATTTCCATATAATAGTTAACTTTTGAAATATAGAGCAAGTGTGTATGGGAACACCGCTATAGCGCGGAAGTGGCTAAAAATTTTAATCACAAAGCTCGCCAGCGATTGTCGCATAGTTTCTCCAAAGCTAGACAGTTAAACCAGAAGCCTGACTGGTTGCTTCAAAATTTATGGGAGGATTTGCAAAGGCAATGGATTACCGCAAAGTTCTTAGAGAAGAGAGAAAAATGAAAGAAAGCTCGTGCATCTGAGAAGGGAGGCTCCTCGCACACTGGAGGTGCGATCAACCTAGGGACAATAAAAAGAAGATTAGTACGTAATTGCTTAATTTATTTTAATTTTCAAAGTATATCTATTCTTTTTATTAACTAAAATTTATGAGTTTTCAGGAAAAGAAATTGGGGCGTCCAATGAACCAAGAGGAGCTATTCAAGGAGACTCATATTGTAAAGAAGAAGAAAGAGACGGATTCAGAAAGGTGGGTTGAGGGTGGAGTCCCGACTGTACATATAAGTTTTCACTTTTCATTAAGTATTTTGATTTACTGTTATATAAATTTTGAAATACTAATTCAATGTAATTTTTCTTATAGGATCGCTTCACAGCTGACGTGTCGGAATTCATATGCAGTCAGTCACCTAATGAGTCGGGCGAGCCAATCCAACCTTCGAACGAAGATGCTGAAAGAATATGGATGGAGGCTGTTGGCGGTCAAAAATGGGGGAAGGTATACAGGCTTCCTACTATGAAATTCTATCGCTATAAGTGTGGAATGCAAGGAATAGGGACTTCCTCGCAAGGTGAGAAACTTCATGGGGAAAGCCTCTCTGTTATGCAGGAGACTGTGACAAAGCTCACATCCGAGCTAGACGCGGCCAAGGAAAGAGAAAAGCTTAGAGATGCTCAGTACCATGGCATGCAAGCTCAGCTCAAAACTCTCCTAGCTTCTGGAGCTTTTCCGATTCCCCGATCTCGTGAGTCATCGGCAGAGGCTCGACTTGAACGTGAGTATTCCTTCTGTCCTCCCTGTGCTCGTTCCTCCCATCCTCCCCATGATCGTTCTTCCCGTCCTCGACAAGTAGACCCTTCTCTATACCATCTTGTAGATGAAAGTTCAACAGACGATGATGATAATGACGGTGATGATAATGATGTTGTACAAAACACTCCTTGACTTTTATATACATTGAACTAGACAAATAGAACCGGTTTTTGAACTAGTTGTAATAAGTGTTAACTTAGTATTGTTAGTTTAATTTGTTGGTTTTAATGTATTTTTTGAATTGTGTTGTTGTTGTTGTTGTTGTTGCTGTTGTTGTTGTTGCTGTTGTTGTTGTTGTTGTTGTTGTTGTTGTTGTTGCTGTTGTTGTTGTTGTTGTTGTTGTTGTTGTTGTTGTTGCTGTTGTTGTTGTTGTTGTTGCTGCTGTTGTTGTTGTTGTTGCTGTTGTTGTTGTTGTTGTTGTTGTTGTTGTTGTTGTTGTTGTTTTTGTTGTTGTTGTTGTTGGGTTGTTGTGGAGATTTTGGTATTGAAATTGTATTGTATGTATTGAATATTGTTATTTAGGGATTTTGGTATGCTGGCAGGTGGTGTAGCTGCCAAAACAGGCATTTTATGCCAAAATATTATCCAGAAAAGCGACCAAATTTGGTCGCTTACCTATAAATTTTTTTTTCCGAGAAATTTGTAATAAGTGTTAACTTAGTATTGTTATTTTAATTTGTTGGTTTTAATGTATTTTTTTGAATTGTGTTGTTGTTGTTGTTGTTGTTGGGTTGTTGTGGAGATTTTGGTATTGAAATTGTATTGTATGTATTGAATATTGTTATTTAGGGATTTTGGTATGCTGGCAGGTGGTGTAGCTGCCAAAACAGGTATTTTATACCAAAATTATTATCCAGAAAAGCGACCAAATTTGGTGGCTTACCTATAAATTTTTTTTTCCTGAAAATTAGCGACCAAGGTTGGTCGCTTTTATTTAAAAAAATTTAAAAATTAAATATTGGCGACCAACTTTGGTCGCTAATGAATCCAGATTTGATGTTGGTCGCTACTATATTGAAAAGAAAATCCTGAAAATTAACGACCAAACTTGGTCGCTAATATACAAAAAAAATTTAAAAACTTGAAAGTAAGTGACAAACTGGTCACTTATGAACCCAGATTGTTAAATATATATATTTTTTTAAATAATATATATTTTAATTTAGAAACCAACGTTGGTCGCTAATTTTTAAATTTTAATAATTAAAAAAATATCGTCATTTATATATACAGACCAACTTTGATCGGTAAATTTATATTATTAAAATATTGTACCGATCTGTTGAGCCACACATGCGTACTTGCTTATTCTAAATTCTTTACATTTAAACCTTGTTAAGCATATTAAAAACAATTTTCAACAAGTGTTGGCATGAGATAATACTTCAACTGCTACTTTTTCTAATGTGCGGTTCCAAGATCCTTTCTCCCATAATTTGTTTTTTTGAAATGCAAAGTGATTAGCACTTTTTAGTGCCCGGCACACCTAATTAGGTGTTGTTCACAAATTGTGTCCTTTTTTATTCAAACTCCTTTAAATCAAAATTAAAATTAAAATTTGACTGTCTTCCTTTTGTAATTTTTATTACCATAACCTACTACATCATAAGCTAAATAAGCTTTTAAAACAAATCTATGATAGTCTTCCTTTCGTAACTTCTAATTCTATAACTATAACTATAACTCCCATGTACTTGCTAAAAATTTATATGTTTAAAAAGAAAAATACACGCCCAGTGGGACTCGAACCCACAATCGCTTGATTAGAAGTCAAGCGCCTTATCCATTAGGCCATGGGCGCTTTTATTTCAGCAATTGTTATCTGCTATTTATGTACCTCTTGTTTCATAAAATGCCATATAGGGGACGAAAATACTTACTTCCTCTTTATTTATGTTACACTATTATTAAGATTTTAATGATTTATATTTTTTATTAATATTAATATAAATTATTGTAACTTTTCATATCTCAAATTATACTAGGTATGTTGTTATTTTTATTATAATTATTGCAATTTATGTTTACCCTAAAATTTGGATAACAATTAAACTTATATTGTGGTTTTATGGATATGCGATTTCACTCAACACTAATTTATAAATATGAAGATAAACAATAAAATTAAATTATAAATAAATCAAACCAACGTTCAAATAGAGCTTCAGCCTCGAGTCGAGATACTCTCAAATTGATAAGTGCAAGTACAATAGGAAATGTGATAAACTGATGAACAATAACGCAAACGAGAAAGAAAGAGTTGTATTGCTTTTATCTCTGTGAATGATGATGGCTACAAATGATTAGAACTCCTCTTTATATAGTAGATGAATTCTACTTATGGTATAACTTTAATTACATAGAGAACTCACATAATTAGCTAATTAACGCTTTTGATTTGATCCGTTCCAAGATTTATGCCATGATCATCGACCAGTCACGGATATCTCGCTCTTCCGTTACTAAGCTATCTCCGATATTACTCGATGTCTGTCTCCCTTGGCTTCGATTGCTACCAACCTCGATCTCGAAAAGGACTTCGATTTCGAACTCGATGCCTCATCTCCGTGATTTGGCCGAAGTTGACCTCTGAATCAACGTTCTAGTCTCGATCAAATAGTAAAATCGGGTGGCCCCGATTTCAATCGTATACAGATAGTCCCCTCGTTTTTTGGAATACAATGATAAGAATTGAATTGAGCCTTCGATTCTTTCGACCTCGATAAACTGTGATGTCATCCCCGTGACGTAAGCGATGGAAATGACGAAAACGTCTCGTCGGTACAATTCCCTAAACCATTAATGAGAGTCAGTTGGCGGTCGACTACTAGTGCTGTTGAACCGTCGCCGTAAATCCATAAATAGGCTTTCTCCTCATTGAATCAAACTTTACTTTCACTTTTATCAAATCTTCTAAGATTTTACCTCTCTCAAGTTCTTCTCTTCCATTAATCTTCATATTTCACCGCCAGTCTTCAAACATCAAATCTTACTATCGTCTTCTTTCCTTAACTCATAAAAATGGCAAAAACATCTAAATCAGTTCCTCAAAAGGAGAAAGCTTCTTCTTCTTCTTCTTCACGGTTGGCCGGCGACAAAACACTGGTGGATCCGCTCCCTGAGGAGTGTGTTCCCGGCCCGTGTGTCCTCAAATCTGATTTTAAGACAAAGAAACCTCCCTCGGTCCCTGGTCAGTGCAAACATGTGTCCAGGTACATTTGCTCGATTACCATGGGGTATCTCAAGTAGATCAAAAGAGATTGCAGCTGGGGGGACAAAGTGGTAGTGATCCCATCCCCTGAAGAGAGCATTACTACCCACGTGGAAGGGTATCTAAGTGTTTACACTTACCCTTTAAAGTTGGTCCATCTCGACCCTGTCATCATTGGCTTTTGACGTCAATACCAGGTGACCTTAGGCCAAATATACCCTTCCATTTGGCGCATAGTCATCAATGCTCCAATTTTTCACAAGCAAAGCTGAGGGGATGACATTCACCCTCGATTATCTCATCAGGTTGTACAACCCCCGTATATTTTGAGGGTTGATCAACTCCAACGTCGAGAAACCAAGGTATTGTTCTCGAGCATCGACGAGGACAAAGATCGAGGCTGGATGGGTAGATTTGTTTGAGTGAGGACCTCCAATCTCATCCCGACGGATAAGATGCCATTTCCTGAGAAATGGAACATGAAGCGTAAGTATTACTTCACTTGTTAATTTCCATGATTTATTCCGTTCTTCTGCTTTATTTAATGCCTTCTTTCACCATGCAACGGTTGCTTGGATTCCCTGTGCGATCCCCAACCTTGAGATCTGGGTCCGAAAATTAGCCTCGACCTTCACTTACTCTGAGCATTGTTGGCGTGATTTGGCAAAAGTCCGATCAGAGGAAAAGAACCATGGTAATCTTCCTCTTTTATATATCCGATGAATTGGTGGTACCTCTTTATACTTATTTTATTTCCTTGTGTGCAGGACTGAGCAAGGATGTGGCCATGAGGCCTCCGTCTGGTGAGGAGGAGGCTCCGGATCCGGTTCCAAAACCGGCGAAGAACAACAAGAGAAAGAGGGCCTCGACCTCTGAGGACACTAAGCCCAAGAAGAAGAATAGCTCAATTAGCAAATCGAGGATAGACGTTGCTTCCCTCCCTGCCCACGTAGTTCGGGAACTAAGGGAGGAAGAAGAAGAAGACAAAGATGGTGACTCGGTGCTTGTGACCCGAGTGAGGAAAACCGTCGAGGCCTCCAAGGCCGCTGAATTTATGGCGGTTGGTGACGCCCCACCTCATGCTGAGGAGGCCATGGAGAAAGATTCAGGAAAAGTCCCCGAATCGTTCGAGATCGAGGCTGATTCTCATAAAATGGCGAGTATATCTGAGGGGGATGATCCCGAGACCCCTCGAGTTGAACAGAGGGCCCCAACCGACTTACTTGGGGCACTATTAGAAGATCACTGACCATCCCTTTCTGCCTTTTCCGAAGAGGCTATAGGGGATGCTCAAGCTTTGAGGACCCCCGAAGTAGGCGGAGTCCTCGGTGGGGAGGATCCCTTTCGGGATTACTTTACTAGGGTCGAGGATGCTTCCGATCTCAATGACGCATCCAACCTCTTTGAAGAGGCCCAACTTCTCCTGAACTGAGTAAGTTTAAGTTATTCTGTTAATGTAACATTCCTCTATTTTTTGTCTAACTCCTTTCCTTTTCTATACATACTTTGTCCAAGTCCCGGGATGAATTGAGCCAGTGCGAGACCGATCTCCAAAGGCTTTCTGAAGAGAGGAATGCCCTTAAGATTCACCATGGACAAAAAGACGAGGAGATTAAGGAACTTTGACCCGAATTGCCTAAAGCTCATAAGGAGCAGACCAAGATGATCGAGCATGTAATGATACTCTTGAAAATCATGGACTTGATTCGGGAACGGAGGCGACAATTTCAATATCACAGCTGCAACAAAAGATCTAGAGGATTGAGTTGTTCCGAGAGGAGGTCGACCAAGTGAAGGTAGATTCCTACGGGTGGAAAGAAGGCATGGTCTGCCTTGCTGCTAAGAGAGAGACCACCCTAGCCCTGTTGTTGTCAGTCGAAACCCAACTTTGAATTATGAAGGAAAAGTGCTCGGCTCCAGAAAAGAAGATAGAAGAGCTCGAGGTTCAATTGGCTTCCGAACTCGCAAAGGCCCAAGCTGAGGATGAAAAATCAAAATTCGAGGCTAACAAGATGGTGGCCATTTATCGGGCCGATGCCGAAGCCGCTCAAGCCCAAGTGAGGGAGGCTGCCGATACTGCTCAAACATGAGCACATTGGATTTCCAAGCTTGCAAAATTCCAATCTCGGAGGGAGACCCTCGAGGAGATCCACGCCCGAGGCTTCGATCTTACTGAAGAAATAGCAAAGGCAAAAGAGCATGAAGCCGATGCTAGACTATTGGCTTCTTCTGATGACGACGACGACGACGATGATGGCGGCAGAAAGAATGGGTCCAAGAATGATGAGGGGCCCGAGGAAGAAGCTTCCCTCGAGGAAGGAGCTGCCCCCAAGAATAGCTAGGATCCTTGTATTTTTTCTTTCTTTTTGTGTAGGACCCTGTTTGGTCCTTTGTAAATACCTTCGTTTTTATCTAAAAAATTTCCTTTTTGAATTTTATCTCAATTATTTCACTTGTGAAAATTTTGATTCGCTTTGTGCCTTGTGAAAATTTGTTTGTGAAACTTAGGCAACTTGGCCAAAGTCAGGCTAATATAGTCTTTGTAGTCGAGTGAGCACTTGCTCGAACTCGAACTCGAAGTAGTAAAACCCTTAGGTTTTAGTTGAGCGAGGATGAACTCTCAAACTCAAAAAATGTAATGGCCCTTAGGCTCTTGAATCGGGTCGATATGGCCTTCGAGGAATGGCTTTTTCCCTTTTTGTCTTAAAATTTTTAACCATATAGGATTGTTATGCCTTAGCATGAAGTAAGTCTGTACCCGTTGGGTTTTTTTCGGATCTAGTGTATTGAAACCCTTTGCTTTTTTGTGTCTTAGCACAAGTTTGTACTAAATTGTTCGAACAGTTCAATACCTCTTAAGGTTTTTCGAAGGCTGAAGTTATTGAAGCCCTTTGGTTATTTCGCAGTGGGTAACCTTTTTAACCAGTTTATAAAAGAATTTGAAGGCCTAATTTTATTTCGGAAGTCGGATGTCTCCGAACCGCGTTAATTTGGCCGTAGCCTTGGGATCTTCCTCTTGGGCTTATTTTCCCAATTACACTTTGAACTTGTTCAAAGTGTTAGTCCCCGAGTAGGGTGGCCTTGGCCTATACAATCGAGGGTTGCCTTTTTAAGGTCTTATGGTCTCAAAGTTTAGTAATTCGAACATGTCAATTTTTGGACGGCAGTCCCCAAGTACAAGGCTGATCGTTCGAAGTTTAGTTGCGGTCGGCCCTTGAGCCAGTTTTCGCAATAAATCATAAGTATGAAATTTGTAAACTAGAAATTTCATTAAGGCACGTGACATCTGGTAAGGAAAAATACTTCTTTCAATAGTTTATACATGCGTACATGTTTTGCCACTAGGGCTCGAGCAATCTACATGGACACAGTTCATTCAACCGTTTAATCCTTTACAAAATTTTCCTATCGAGACCCTATTGAAAGGAAGTATTTACCTTGAAAACATAACATCCGAGGCTGATTCCCTCTAGTATTTGAGGCTGATTGTAAAGAAGCCTCAGATACTGTCACGATCCAAACTGAAGGTTCACGACGGGACCGATACCTTACTCGACCGAGTACCAACGTAACGTATCTTTCTTATTACATTATCATGTACACGTGACATACGGGCCTAATAGGCCAACATAATCATTTACAAACTCAAAACATAGGTCGACAAGGCCGTACAATTTTTCATGTATATGATGCGAGACTAAATTACATAGTTTAACATGTGATATACCTTACATTTTATGCGCATTAATGATAAAAATACATTTCTTATGTGCTTAATGGAGTTTATTTTATGTGTAGGTGAATTGGAGATGGAAACGGAGCTAAAGGAATGCAAATACGTCGAAAATACGCAAAAGGAGACGCCCGGGCGATCGCCGGGCGTTTGCCCCCTAAAGCCTGGCACCCCCTGGCGTTAGGGGGGCGTTTGCCCCATAACGCCTGGTACCCCCTGGCGTTAGGGGGGANTAATATCCCAGATTATATTTGCAGCGCCCGTTTAGTCTTTCTATAAGACATAGTTGAGCGTGATCAGTATACGACATATGTCTACAAGCCTCTAAGAGTACATAATTGTCATAAAGGTCGGGATAAAGTCCCGCAATACCAAACAATACCCATCTAAATCATACTAAACAAACAAGAGACTCCGAAGCAAATAGAGCGCATCAACATCTTCCGCTAAGCTGATAGCCTACTTGAAGGGCTCTCGACCTGTCTATCGGGACCTGCGGGCATGAAACGGAGCGTCTCCAGGAAAAAGGGACGGCAGTACGAATAATGTACCGAGTATGTAAGGCACATAAATAAATACATAAGAAACATGAAAGAG
>MDKJ01176432.1:0-38009 GCA_005239525.1 Nicotiana knightiana | reverse complement strand
GTACGATATCTGGACTTAGAATCCTATATTACTTGTCGACCACGTACACTTGCGTGTGCATTGAGAAATCAACCAACAAGCCAGGCTCAAACCACCCGATGGGAGAACGACAACGCCGACCATACAAGGCCTCAAATGGAGCCATCTCAATGCTGGACTGATAACTATTATTATAAGCATACTCGCCCAAAGTCAAGAACTGGTCCCACTACCCTCCAAAGTCAATCACACATGCTCTGAGCATGTCCTCCAATATCTGAACTATCCGCTCTGACTGCCCGTCGGTCTGAGGGTGGAATGTTGTGCTGAGCTCTACCCGGGTGCCTAACTCACTCTGTACGGCTCTCCAGAAATGCGAGGTGAACTGAGGACCTTGATCTGATATAATGGACACAGTCACACCGTGCAACCGAACTATCTCCCAAATGTAGATTTGGGCCAACCTCTCAGAAGTATAAGTAGTAGCTACTGGAATGAAATGTGCCGACTTGGTCAACCTGTCCACAATGACCCAAACTGCATCAACCTTCCGCAAGGTCCGAGGCAATCTAACTACGAAGTCCATAGTGATGTGCTCCCATTTCCACTCAGGTATAGGCATCTGCTGAAGTAGGCCTCCTGGCCTCTAGTGCTCATACTTAACCTGCTGGCAGTTTAAACAGATACATACTCCACTATGTCTTTCTTCATCCGTCTCCACCAGAAATGCTGCCTCAAGTCGCGATACATCTTCGTAGCACCAGGATGAATAGAATACAGTGAACTATGAGCCTCCTCTAGAATCCTCTCCCTCGGGCCATCAACATTGGGGACACATAAGCGACCCTGAAGTCTCACAACACCATCCTCGCCAATAGAAACCTCCTTGGCACCACCATGTACCACTGTATCCCGGAGAGCCACCAAGTGCGGATCATCATACTATCGAGTCTTGATCTCCCCCAATAATGAAGACTGGGCCATCACACATGCAAGAACCCGGGTGGGCTCGGAAAGGTCCGACCTCACCTGGCGATTAGCCAAGTACCGAATATCCAAAGCTAGAGGTCTCCCCTCTACTGAAATGAAAGCCAAACTACCCATACTCTCCGCCTTCCTGCTTAAGGCATCCGCTTCCACGTTCCCCTTGCTCGGATGATAAAGAATGGTGATATCATAATCCTTCAGCAACTCAAGCCACCTGCGCTTCCTCAAATTGAGATCCCTCTGTTTGAACAAGTGCTGCAGACTGCGGTGATCTGTATAAACCTCACAAGGCACCCTATACAAGTAATGCCTCCAAAGCTTAAGAGAATGAACAATCGCCGCTAACTCCAGATCGTGCACAGGTTAATTCTTCTCATGTATTTTCAGCTGCCGGGAAGCATATGCAATAACTCGCCCCTCCTGCATCAACACACAACCCAAACTAACACGTGAAGCTTCACAATAAACCGTATACATCCTAGAGTCGGAAGGCAACACTAGAACTGGTGCTGAGGTTAATGTTGTCTCGAGCTTCTGAAAGCTCGCCTCACACTCTTTGGACCATTGAAATGGGGCATTCTTCTGTGTAAATCTAGTCAGAGGAGCAACAATGGATGAAAAACCCTCCATAAATCGGCGATAATAACCCGCTAGACCCAAGAAGCTCCTGATCTCTATAGCTGAAGTAGGGCGTAGCCAACTCTGAACTGCATCAATATTCTTAGGATCAACTTTGATACCTTCTCCGGATACCACATTCCCCAAGAACGCCACAGAATCCAACCAAAACTCGCACTTGGAGAACTTAGCATACAGCTTCTGCTCTCGCAAGGTCTGGAGCACAACTCTAAGATGTTGCTCGTACTCCCCCAGGCTACATGAGTAAATCAGAATGTCATCAATGAAGACAATGACAAAAGAATCAATATAAGGCCTGAACACTCTGTTCATCAAGTCCATAAATGTTTTTGGGGAATTAGTCAAGCCAAAGGACATCACCAGGAACTCGTAATGGCCATATGTATGAAAGGCAGTCTTCGAAACATCCGAGTCCCGAATCTTCAGTTGATGGTACCCTGATCTCAAGTCAATCTTAGAAAACACCCGAGCACCCTGCAACTGGTCAAACAAATCATTGATATGCGGAAACAGGTACTTGTTCTTGATGGTGACGTTGTTCAACTGGCGGTAGTCAATACACATCTGCATAGTCCCATTATTCTTCTTCACAAATGACACTGGGGCACCCCAAGGCGATACGCTCAGTCTGATAAACCCCTTAGATAACAACTCCTCAAGTTGTTCCTTCAATTCCTTCGGAGCCATACAGTATGGGGGAATAAATATGGGCTGGGTGCCCGGAGCTAAGTCAATGCAAAAATCAATGTCACGATCCGGTGGCATGCCTGGAAGGTCTGAAGGGAATACATCATCAAACTCTCGGACTACTGGCACAGAATGAATCGTCGGAAACTCGGCGGTGGTGTCCCGCACATAAGCAAGATAATCCAAACAAACTTTCTCGATCATATGTTGAGCCTTCAGGAAGGAAATAACCCAACTAGCGGCACTAACTGAGGAACCTCTCCACTCCAATCTCGGCAACTCGGGCATGGCTAGAGTAACAGTCTTGGCATGGCAATCTAGAATGGCATGATAGGGAGACAGCCAATCCATGCCCAGGATAACCTCAAAATCAACGATATCAAGCAACAGGAGGTCTGCTCTGGACTTGAACCCACAGAATGTAACCACACAGGACCGATAAATCTGATCCACAACCACAGAATCACCCACAGGAGTGGACACATAAACAGGAGTACCCAAGGACTCATGAGGAATATCCAGGGAATGAGCAAATAAGGCTGATACATATGAATAAGTGGACCCTGGATCAAATAATACCGATGCATCTCTACCGCAAACTGAAATAATACCTGTGATCATGGCGTCTGAGGCCACTGCATCTGATCTGGCTGGAATAGCATAAAATCTGGCTGGAGCGTCGGACGACTGGCCTCCACCGGAATGAACAGGAACTGGCGGGGCTCCCACTGCCTGGCCTCCATCTCTAGGACGAACTTTACCAACCTATCCTCCACCTCTGGGTGGCCGAATTGTCGGTGTTGTAATCATAGGCTGATGACTCTATTGCACGGCCTTGCCCCGAAGCCTGGGAAAAGTCCTCTTGATATGGCATGGATCCCCGCACTCATAACAACCTCTCGACACCATATACTGATGCCCTGAAGGACCCTGAATAGCTGGAGGACGGTATGAACTCTCTAGCATGGCACTGAATAAGGGCTGGTAGACCCCTGATGACCAGAATACCCACCGGAGGAACCCTGAATGGCTGGTGGGCGACAGGAACTCTCCGGCATAGCGCTGAAATAAGGCCTCATGGGAGCACCTCGAGGAGGTGGTGGTGCTGAATATTGGGGCCTACTGGACTGGCCCCTACCAAACTGGCCTCTGCCTCTGGCTGGAGCACCTCTGAAATCTCCAGAAAATCTAGCCCTCTTATCCTGCTGCCCCTTCTCTCTGCTACTCGACCGATAACCCTCAATCATGTGAGCAATCTCTACCACAAGCTGATAAGGAGTCCCCATCTCCACCTCTCGGGCCATGTTGGCCCTAATGCCTGAGTGTAGCCCGGCTACAAATCTCCGCACTCTCTCTGTGTCAGTAGGAAGTATCATGAGTGCATGACAAGACAGCTCAGAAAACCTAGCCTCGTAGTCAGTCACTGACATCTGACCCTGCTCCAGCTGCTCAAACTGATATTGCAGCTCTTCCCTCTCAGAGGGTGGAATATATCTGTCCAGGAATAACTGAGTGAACTGCTCTCAAGTGAGGGGAGGAGAATATGCCGGTCTGCCAAGAATGTAGGACTGCCACCATCTGTCGGCCATGCCCTCTATCTGAAAAGTAGTGAAGTCAACTCCATGGGACTCCAGTAACCTCATGTTGTGCAGTCTGTCCCTGCACCTATCAATAAAGTCCTGAGCATCCTCATGGCACTCACCTTCAAAGACAAGAGGGTGCAGTCTGGTCCATCTGTCTAATAACTTCGGTGGATCGTCATCCGCAGCTAGTCTGGGCTCAGGTGTTGCTGTTGCCACTAGCTGAACCCCGCCCACGGGTAGTGTACCGGGGTCTGATATACTGTTGCTGCATGACCGGCGGCCTGTGCAGTAGGGGTCTGTGCTCCCCCTCCCGCCTGAGATGTGGCCGGATCGGCTGGAAATAAACCAGCATGCGCCATGGTGTCCATGAACCTCATCATAAGGCCCATGACCTCCTGAAATCCTGGAGCTATCATAAAGTCCAAAGGGGCAGGATCCGTTGCGGGCACCTCGCCTTGCTCCTCAGTGGTGGGATCATTTAATGGATCCGCTGGGTGTATAACTGGTACAGTCCTGGGACGTCCTCGGGCCGGTGCCCTCCCCCGGCCTCTGCCACGGAATCGGATGGCGGGGGTAGCGGCCCTTCCCGGGTCCGGAACGTCGGCTGCACGCATCCTCACCATCTATGAGAGAATAGAAGAGTGAGATTTTGTATACCATCAATTGCACGATAGAAGATGAATAAAGAGAAATTTCCTAACACCCTATATCCTCCCGAAGATAAATACAGACGTCTCCGTACCGATATGCAAGACTCTATTGGGTTTGCCTGTAACTCGTGAGACCTACGTGAACCTAGAGCTCTGCTACCATGTTGTCACGACCCAAATCCCAACCCAGGTCGCGATGGCGCCCAACACCTCAGTCAGGCAAGCCAACCATTTCCCACTAGTGAGTTCCATGTAGTTTACCAAAAATAAAACATTTTTCCACACTTGCTTAACTTAGTTTTTGGGACATTAAGTAGAAATAGATAACTTAGAACATTTTATACCAAAATAGAAAATCATGAAATTGTAAATCTACAATTTACATTCCAAAATAAAGTCTACTAGCATGTATGCCAGGAACTAGTATCACAAGTCTAGAGGCAGCTAATAGAATAAAACCAAAAGTATAAGAAGTCTGTCCTACTGTCTGAGTAAGTATAGACAGAAATGGCAAAAAAAAGATAGCTCCAAAGTGCTGCTGGGAGTCGCCAAGAGAAGCAGCTCACCGTGGAGTCTAGACCAGGTAAATGTATCAAGGACGAACTTCGGTCTGATACCCAGATGCATTTGCCTCAGAACCTGTACAATTAAGTACAGAGTGTCGCATGAGTACATAAACAATATGTACCCAGTAAGTATCCCGCCTAATCTCGAAGAAGTAGTGACGGGAGGTCGACGTGACACTTACTAGGGTCAGAACAATATGTTTTAAGTGTAAAGCTAAGAAGGAATGGCAATTTATGAATAATAATGGAGACAGGAACATCAAATATCATTTACAATTATATGTACGTGTCAAGTTTTCTAGCATACAATTTACCTAGTTTTCATTTCTCATGGTATTTAGCAGATACATAATCACAGAACACCCAACACCTAACAAACACTTAACATGACGTGAACGTACGGCTGACACAACGCGAAAGTAAATGTGCACTGCCGAAAGGTCGAACGGCTCAAACCATAGATGCATCTATTACACCGCTTACGAATCGAACATGCGACGCGGTTGACATAATAGTAGGGCTATCCCGTTCGCGAGTCATACATGCGACACGGGTTCCCGTATATATACACATAATTAACAGGAAATCAAGAAATTCAGTAGAGAATATACTTACAGAGAAGGTTTCAATAATATAAATTTCAGAATGTAACTTCCTAGATGTTCACTTAATAATTCAATGATATTAGGCAACCAAAATTAACATTTACGATTATAGTTACGGCACATAAAGCATGCTTGTGAATCCTAAACTCCCCGACACGACATAATAGTAGCTACTCACGGACTCTTGTCACTTCGTGCGTGCGTAGCCCCCACAAATAAAGACATGCAATTATTTATATTCACCTATGGGGACAATTCCCTCTTACGAGGTTAGAAAGGAGACTTACCTCGTGTCAAGCCTACTTTCCGGGTCAAGAACGCGCCCGAAACTCCAAATTCGTCGCCCAAAGCCTCGAAACTAGTCAAATGTTGCATAAATAAATCAATCTATACTCAAAAGTATGAAATTTCCCTATTTAAATGATTATTTCAACCTAAATTGCAAAATTCCAAAATACATCCCGGGCCACATGCTCGGATTCCGAAAATTTCCGGAGGAAATACTTACCGATAGCCTAAGGATCAATATTATATGGTTTTTGTACGATTCCGTAACACATTTCTTGGTAATTTCCCATTTTTTGTCATAAACCTAGGTTTTACTCTAAACCCATGATTTTCACTAATTTAATGTGTTAATCTACCTAGGAATTCAAGTATTAAGCTAACTTTATAGTAAGAATTACTTACCTTACAGTAGCTATGTCGAATACCCTCCTTGCTTGCTCTCAAGATCGCCCGAGAATGAAGAAAGTGTTCAAAAATGGATAAGTCCTGAGTTTAAAACGAAGTGCATTGCCTACTGGCTTTTCGTACCTGCGGCTCGAGGACCGCACCTGCGGTCTCGCACCTGCGGAGAAGGGGAAGGGGGCCTGGTTTTGCACCTGTGAAGTGGAGTTCGCACCTGCGGCTCCGCTTCTGCGGAAAGGGGTCCGCACCTGTGGAAATTGGCAACTCCCTCAGGAGTCGCACCTGCGAGACTGGGACCGCAGGAGCGGTCTCGCACCTGCGACATGACCTCCGCAAGTGCGGTCGTACCAGGTCTGGTGCACCAGCAGTCATTTTTGGCTGGTTTTTGCCTCGCTCAATGCTCGAATGGCATCTGGGCCTACCCGAGACCCCGTCCAAATATACCAACAAGTGCTAAATTATAATACGGACTCGCTCGAGCCTTCGGAACGTCCGAAACAGCGCTAAATCTAACAATCATACCCCAAAACCTATTGGATCAAACTTAAGAACTTCAAGTTCTTTGAATTCTCTTTCAACATGTCGAACCATACCTATACTACTCGGAATGACACCAAATTTTGCGAGCAAGTCATAAATAACATAACGGAACTATTCCCGGTCTCGGAATTCCATTCGGACCTCGATAACACAAAAACACGTTCTAAATCTCAATTGAACTTAAGGACATTCTTACTTCACTATTCGGCGTCGAAATGCTCCCGGGTCATTCAAAACACGTTCTGAACACACGCCCAAGTCCGAAATCATCATACGAACCTACTGGTATCTTCGGATCTCGATTCCGGGGTCGTTTACTGAAAATATTGACTGAAGTCAAACTTGGCCTTTAAGGCCAACTTAGGGAACTAAGTGTTTCTATACTACTCCAAACTCCTCCAAACCTCGAACTACTCGTCCCCGCAAGTCATAAATCAGTAAAAGCAACTACGGAAAGTCTCATTTAGGGGCTTTAGGGGAACGGGGTCTTAGAACACAAACTGACCGGTCGGGTCGTTACAATAACTTAATTCAAAATAAGGAAAGATAGTTGATGAAATGCGTAGGAAATTGGAAAGAGATTACAAATAATTCCTCCAAAAAGCTAAGAGAAGTAAGAAATACTTAAAAAAATAATGACATGAAATTAACTTGTATGTAATTACAGAGTGAAATTTTAAAAGTATATTAAAATAAAGTGAAGACAAATCATTGTGGGAAAGTTAGTTACTCCAAAGTGTTAAAATATTGTCAATACTGTGTTGGGACATTAATAGCAGTATTGAAAAGCTTGAAAGGCTTAGCTTTATATCATAATCAGTAAACAATTATTGGAATTATGAATGGATAGATGATTGAGATCCTTATTACCAAGGCCTATAAATAATGCCCTTTCAAAGGAATGCTAGCACACTAATACATTGACAACAATCCTCTCTTCAAACTGTGCAAAAAATGGCGAGCTTGTATTTAAGTTGGCTTTCATCTTCACTGCTCTTCTTTTCACTGGTTAATTACTATCCTTATTCTTTTTTTTCCTTTTCTTATTACCTAAAAAATATTGCTCCTGTACACTCATGCATAACTAATGTCTATACATAGGGATGTAAATAAAATAGGGCAGAGCAGGACTGGACAAAGAGCAAGACTTGATTTACTAATATTTTAACTTCTCATACGTTGCGTGTTATTTAGCATTATTTTCATGATTTTGTCCGGTCCTGGAAGCCATTTGGCTAGTATGTTTTTCTTCTATCTTGGAATAAATTCTAGCTCTAGAAGCTACAACATTGTACTATTGTAATACCCTTTGCTCGGAAAGGAGGTTTGCTTTAAATGGTATGTAAAATGTTGTACTATCAAATAAAATATTTTAAGTTTCAGTGAAATGGTTTATTCAGCGAACATAAACCTTAATCCTGAGACAAGGAAAGCCAAATGATGCATAATCAGTTTGTAACCAAAATACAATATGTGATAATGCCTCATACTTTTTTCTTTCAAACTTTGAATGATCATAAAATTATAAATTTACTTCGTTGATTCGATGTGTTGGGTTAGACGGGACTGGCTTTACCCAAGGGATATTACCCCTAGTGACAAATCTTAATTATAAACACCTCGTTTTCTCCTTAAAAATTCATACAATTTTCTTTCGATCTCTTGTTTATAAAATACTAGTTTGTCTGCATATGCAACGCACGTGATCAGAGCTTTGTACTTATAATATTAATAATACTTAACAATACCGTATACTATATAACTCGGCCTAGGTTATACATGGATAAATAAAGTACATGTTTTTACGAATAATCAATATGTATCGTCATATGAATATGAATAATCAATAAAGTACACAAATTTACGGTAGTATATGTTAGACCAAGAATTACAATAATATTAGAAAATAAACTTGCTTGGCTTAGAGGTACGTAGAGAAAACGTTTCTTGAAGATAGTTGGAGTCTCTTCCACGAGCAAACGGAAGAATAAATAACAACTCTATCTCCGGGATTCAATTAAACCACACAACAAGTAGCATTCAAAAATGTTGTTCTTCTATTCTTGAATCTATGATTTCAACATTTGATCAATGTCTCTTATATAATTTTTAAAAAAAAGTAGTTTGTGATTTGCTTATATTTTCCAAAGAAAATCAACCTTATTTATAGGCTAAAGACTCTTGAAAGACAAGTTTATCATTTAATAAGATCATGAATATATTCATGAATTTGGAAGATCAAATGTATTTTCTAAGACCAAAACGTATGTAGTAAATCAAGAATGAATTCACATTCATTCACTTTGAAAAATAAGTCTTTTGTAAATACATTAATTTATCAAATACATTATTTCAAATTTATTGAAACACTTATTCCAACAATCCTCCACTTGTTTCAAGAAATTTTAAAAATTTTGAGACATTAATCTAGTAACATGCATCAATAATGGTGTCTTTTGGACTTGAACCGTTAGGTAGTGAAGGCATTCTAAATCATTGACTACTTGGTGAACGAATCTTGAACTAAGTAGTTCATTGAATGAAGTAGAAAATACATTACGCACATTACTATTTTTTCGGTGAAAATCGATATCCTTTGACACCTTACGGCCATGTGTCATGAATCCTTTTATCTAAGTGCTTTAAGATTTTCCTGGCAAAATCTTATTGAAGCTGCCTCCACTTCGCACTTAGAGCGGTGAATTCATCAAGAGTTACTTCGCATACTTCGACCAAATAGTCTATGAATTCATTAAGAGAAATTAATCTTACCCTCCTTCATAGCAAGTATCGGTAAATCTATCAAGAGTATTCCTAACATCCGAACCGAAATCGATCTTATAGATTTATTAAGAGAAGAAAATCTCATCCTCATCTACAGTAGGAATATGCACATCAATCACAAATTTTCTGCAAATGAAATTTTATTAATGTGCTCAATTATTGTAACATTACTTGTTTGTCTCTTTGAACCTAAGATGATATCATTAGGTAGGATTTCTATAAAGTACAATCAATTTATAATAGGTTTTATTCCCATTCCTTTACAAGTCTTTACCACCAACTCTTTGCCTAATCCTTTAGACAAGAATCTGCTAAATTAAAGCTGGATTTCACATATTGAAGGGATATTACGCTATCCTCCAATAATCTTTTCACATGATTGTGTTTAAGACGAACTTGTCTTGATTTGCCATTATAACAATCACTTGAAGCCCGAAATATAGCAGCTTTATTATCACAATAGATAGTCAAAGGTGGCACTGCTTACTCCATAGAGGAATATCTACCAGAATACTTCGAAGCCAACCAGCTTCTTCTCCAATATCTTTCATTTTAAATTGAGAAGCAAGAAATGATTTAGTTTCCTTGACTCTTTCAATATCAGTTCCAAATATCAACATGTCATCTACATATAGACAAATTAGAACACCAGAGTTTTCTTGAAATTTACTAAATATGCAAATATCACCATCATTAATTAAATAGCCATTAGAAATCATGGGTTTTTGAAATTTCGCATGCCATTTCTTTGGAGCTTGTTTTAATCCATAAAGAGATTTAAGAAGCTTACAAACTTTATATTCCTCACCAGGAATGGCAAATTCTTCTGGTTGTTTCATGTAAACTTCTTCATCTAAAACTCCATTCAGAAATGCAGTCTTCACATCCATTTGATGAATTATTAATCCACGAATTGCTGCTAAAGCAACTAAAATCCAAATGGATGTGATCCGAGCTACTGGTGCAAAAGTATCAAAATAATCTATATCTTTCATTTGAGTAAAACCTTTTTCCACCAAACATGCTTTGTACTTATCTAAAGTACCATCAGACTTCAATTTCTTCCTTCAAACTCATTTGCAACCAATAGGTTTACATCCAGGAGGAAGATCTGATAGAATTCACATGTTATTTGACATGATTTAACACATTTTATCTTCAATAGCTTCAAGCCAAAAAGTGGCATTATGTGAAGACATTTCTTCAGCATAACTTTTAGGATCTTTTCTATCAAATAGACTTGAAAATCAGGTCCAAAATCTCTTAGTTTGACTGATCTAGAACTACGTCTTGGTTGACTTTCTTCCGATGATTTAACTACTTTTCTTTTAAGAGGAGGAGTAGAAGAACCTGTATCTTGTTTTGGAGATCCTTCTTTCATAGGAAAAATATGCTCAAAAAAGTTAGCATGTACAGATTCAACAATTGTTTGTGGACGTGGAGTTTCAAGATTTAAGAATCTATAAGCCTTACTGGGTAGAGAATAACCAATAAACACACAATCAATTCCTCTATAGTCAACCTTAGCCATATGTTGATCTGGTAATTTAACATGACCCAAATAACCCCACACTTTAAAATAATTAATGTCTTTCATAAGGTGATGTATCAAATTTCTTGGAAGGAATTCGGTTTAAAATATGACAGGCGGAAAATAAAGTTTCAGCAAATTTCCAGGCACACCAGATCCATAAAGCATAGAATTAACCATTTCTATGAAAGCCCTATTTTTTCTTTCAGCTATACCATTTTGTTGTGGTGTATAGTATATAGTCAATTGTTTCTCAATACCTTCTCTTTCACAAAAATCAATAAAATCTGAACTCAAGTATTCTCCACCTATATCATATCTTATTGATTTAATTTTCATATTCAATTTATTCTCAACTTCTGCTTTATATGTTTTGAAAGTATCAAAGGCTTCATGTTTTGTTCTTAATGGAAAAACATATGTATATCTTGAATAATCATCAATAAAAGTAATAAAGTATCTCTTTCCATTACGTGACAAACAATCCATCTCACAAATATCAGTGTGGATTAACTCCAAAAATATAGATTTTTTTTTAACTGACTTAAAAAACTTTTTTGTTATCTTGCACTTACTGCAAGTAAGACACTTAGCAATATGATCTTTTTCATAATTTTTAATTAATACATGATTTACCATAATTTAAATGGATCTAAAATTTACGTGACCTAGATGTTCATGCCATAAATCCAAAGACTCCACAATATAAGCAGAAATATTTTCATTATCAATATTGAGTTTGAACATGTCATTAGTAGCATAGACTTTTCCCACAAACATGTCATTCTTTGATAAAACAAATTTATCTGACTCAAAAATCATTTTAAAACCATGCTTCAAAAGTAGTGTACCTGATACCAAGTTCTTTTGAATGTCAGGAACATGCAATACGTCTTTCAACGTAACCATCTTTCTGGAAGTAAACTTTAACTCAACAGTTCCTTTTCCTACAACCTTAGCAGATTTAAGAATTTTACAATCACGAGCATAGTGACCAATTTTATGACAGTGATAACATTCACTTGACTTAGAATTAGCACTAGTACGCTTAAAATTTTTACTTTTCTTTATCTTTATGAATTTCTTGTTATCTGGTTTCCTTTTGGTTGATTTCTCTTCGACCACATGAGCTTTCATGACAGGTTCCTTAAAAATATTATTGTCACGATTTCTAGTCTCTTGTTCAATTTGCAAATGTTGCAACAATTGTTCAAGAGTCAAATCTTCCTTCTTATATAAAAGTTTGCTTTTGTACTCTTTCCATGACAGAGAAAGTTTTGAAATAATAGCACCGACATGAACGTTTTCATCAGATTAATTCCAGAAATAATAATTTTATTAGCTATAAACTGGAATTCTTGCACCTGATAAGTGATTGACTTGTCATCAATCATCTTATAATTTGAAACAAGAAACTTCTTTGAGCTCGCTTCTTTTGCCAAATAAATAGCTTGAAGAGTATCCCAAAGTTCTTTGGCAGATTTGCACTTGGCAGAATATTGATCATAATATTTGTTGGTCATTGCTCCAACAATATAATTCTTGCATAAATAATCATCATCTTGCCACTTAAGAATTTGTTCTCTGATTGAAGTAGCCTCATTAGTTGCTACCTCGGAATTAGGAACATTGGGACAAGGTTGTTCAAGAACATATGTTAACTTCAAATGCCGTAGAATGAATTCCATCTTTCCACGCCATCTAGAAAAGTATTTGCCGTCAAATATTTCAAATTTTGGATTTGACAAAGATGGAACATCGCTCGAAATTGCTATAGTAGCCATAGAGACAACTATCTTCAAATTGTTAGAACAAGAATTACAACAATATTAGAAAATAAACTTGCTTGGCTTAGAGGCACGTAGAGAAAACGTTTCTTGAATATAGTTGGAGTCTCTTCCACGAGAAAATGGAAGAATAAATGACAACTCTATCTCCGGGATTCAACTAAGCCACACAACAAGTAGCATTCAAGAATGTTGCTCCTCTATTCTTGAATCTATGATTTCACCATTTGATCAATGTCTCTTATAAAATTTTAAGGAAAAAGTAGTTTGTGATTTGCTTATATTTTCCAAAGAAAATCAACCCTATTTATAGGCTAAAGACTCTTGAAAGACAAGTTTATCATTTAATAAGATCATGAATATATTCATGAATTTGGAAGATCAAATGTATTTTCTAAAACCAAAACGTATGTAGTAAATCAAGAATGAATTCACATTCATTCACTTTGAAAAATAAGTCTTTTGTAAATACATTAATTTATCAAATATATTGTTTCAAATTTATTGAAACACTTATTCCAACAGTATAATTGTCACGACCCCAAATCCTAACAGGCCGTGATGGCGCCTATCGTGGAACTAGGCTAGCCAACCATCTCATTACTACGCATTTGTTCAATTATAAAAGTTTACAATTTAATAATAAGAAGCAACCATAGCATAAAATAATGTAATTAATTCTTAGCGTTCCAATAATAGTCTAACAACTCTAAACAAAACCTCCCAAGACTAGAGTCAATAGTCATGAGCATCTAAGAATAAAATAAATCTAATTCTGCTAATACTATAATATATGTCACCGAATCAATTGCTAAAACTAAATAAGGGAGGGAAATGGAGAAGCTGTGGATGCTAGGTAGCTACCTCGAAATCCCGTGAACTGATGCTACAAACAAGGACAGCTACTGCTACGGATCGTCACCTGAATCTGTGCACAGAGGCACAGGGAGTCTTTATGAGTACGCCAACTCAGTAGTAATGAAAATAAATCACAGTCTGAAAATTATAAAACACACAGTACAGATACACAATTTCACAAAAGCCAGTAAAACATCAAGTCACCAGGTAGTATTTGTCAAATACATAAGTTCGAAATCAGTTTCCAGAAATCCTTTGAAACAAGTGTAATATCAGTATATCTCAGTAAAACTCTCAATGGAAATCAGTTTGAAAACGAAGAAAATCATAGTTCGAAAACTTAGTAAAATCATCATAAATCTGCCCCTCGGGCTAAATTCATTTCTCGTAACAATTGCCCCTCGGGCATTCTCACAATCACTCAGTAACGGCCCCGCGGGCAATAATCATCACTCAGTAACAGCCCCGTGGGAAATAATCATCACTCAATAGGTACAGGCGCTCACTGGGGGTGTGTACAGACTCCGGAGGGGCTTCTACAGCCCAAGCGCTATAACAATATAAGGCCTGAAAGCCTCTTCACATTATAGGCCTGAAAGCCTCCCTCATATAAGGCCTGAAAGCCTCCCTCATATAAGGCCTGAAAGCCTACTCACAATATAGGCCTGAAAACCTCCCTCATATAAGGCCTGAAATCCTCCTCACAATATAGGCCTGAAAGCCTCACTCAGTCAGACACTCTCAATTTTCCCTTAGGACATAAACATACCGGGTTCTCGACCCCATAACAGTGTTTCATTTTTCAATAAATAGTATCAAATACTCTGAGTGTCAAAACAATTTATCAGGGAAAGACTGAGTGAAAAATCATAACATATCGGTGAGGAAAATATAGTAAACACAACCCCCAAGGAGAAAACAGATCGGCACTAAGCCCCAAACACGGCTTACAACCCAAATCATATCATAATAAAATAATACCAATTAAGCATAGGCTTAAAAGTCGGTTTAGCAACTCAATAGTCACCTAAATAGGAAGATATTTCCAAAGTTTCAACCTTTCCATTTCAAAACCCGTGAAAGGGTGCATAGTCCGGGGTTTCATACCCTCAGGATAGGATTTAAAGACATTACTTACCTCAAAACTAGCCCGAAAATTATTTCGCAACACGCTTGCCTCTCGTATCAACTTCCGAAGGCTCCAAATCTACCAAGTTCAGATTTTCATCATCAATTTATGCTTAAGGAATAAATTCCAATCGAAAAATATCAAATTTAGCTCAAAACCCCGAATTTGGTAAAAACCTGACCCCTGGTCCCGCGTCCCGAAACTCAGAAATTTTTATACAAAACTATTTTTCATCATCTCACGAGTCCGTACATATAAAGAACACTAAAATCGAAGTTCGTTTGACCCCTCAAATCAATCCCTAAAAGTCTCATAATCTCAAGCCCTAAACCCACATTTTTCTACTGATTTTCATGAATTAATACTGAGATTATGTTCTATAATCACCCATAATTGAGTTTCAATGATCAAAATACTTACCTCTATGAAGAACACTGATTTTCCCCTTCAAAAATCGCCTCAAAAGCTCTCTTCCGTACAACAATGGTGTAAAAATTGTTAGGGTCGCGGAAGGTCTAATTTATATTTTTGCCTAGGGTTTCCGCACCTGTAACCCACTTACTCACACCTACGAGACCGCACCTGCGGTCCCCTAACCACACCTGCGAACCTTCCGCACCTGCGACCCACTGCCCGCTCCTGCGGGCCCGCACCTGCGGTCAAACTTTCGCAGGTGCGGTTACTCCAGCACCAGCAGCTGTATTGCTGCAATTTCCAAGCCCAAACCTCTGTTAAGCACCAGAATTCAATCTAGAGCCCCTTGGGACCCAAACCAAACATACTAACATGTCACATAACATCATTCAAGCTTAGTTTCACTCTCAAAACACCAAAAATAACATCAAAACACCAAAATTACATCAGATTCAAGCCTAAGAACTTTGAAATTTCTAAAATCCACCAACGATGCTGAAACTATTCAAAACAACTCCGATTGACCTAAAATTTTGCAGACATATCCAAAATGACATTACGAACCTGTTCCAATTGTCGGAATTCCATTCCGACCCTGATAACCTATTTTCCACTGTCGACCGGAAATCATCAAAACTAACTTTCGCCAATTCAAGCCTAATTTTACATCGGACATCACAAAATTATTCTGAAAATACACCTGAGTCCCAAATCACCTAATGAAGATATCCGAGCCATAAAATCCGCATTCCGAGGTCGTTTACCAATAAGTCAATTCTCAGTTGACTTTTCCCATTTTAAGGCTTTTTTTTAAAGGCTAAATGACTGAACTATCACTACATTCATTCGATTTCAAGCCCATCAACTCTAACACATCAATAACAGAATAACCAACCTATGAAAAATCAATAACAGCAATTATAATGCAGGTTATACATAATGACGGACCGGGTCGTTGCATTCTCCCCCTCTTAAATAAACGTTCGTCCTCGAACGGGTCTAGAAACATACCTGGAGTCTCAAACAAGTGGGGATATTTGCTCTGAATCTCCCGTTCGGTCTTCCAAGTAGCCTCCTCCACTGGATGACCTCTCCACTGCACCTTCACTAATGTTATATCCTTAGACCTCAACTTTCTGACCTTGTGAGCTAAAATAGCTACTGGCTCAACCTCATATGACATATTACCCTCGAGCTGAACTGTGCTGAATTCTAATCATGAGACGGGTCACCAACGTATTTTCTGAGCATCAACACATGAAATACCGGATGAACACTCGATAGACTGGGTGGCAAGGCAAGTCTATAAGCCACATTTCCAACCTTTTGAAGCACCTGAAAAGGACCAATAAACCGTGGACTTAGCTTTCCTCTCTTTCCGAACCTCATAACACCCTTCATGGGTGATACCTTCAGAAGTAACTTATCCCCTTCCATAAAATACACATCCCGAACCTTCCGGTCCGCATAACTCTTCTGCCTAGACTGCGCCGTGCGAAGTCGCTCCTGAATCAACTTCACCTTCTCCAACGCATTCTGAATCAAATATGTTCCCAATAACTTAGCTTCACCAGGCTCGAACCAACCAATCGAAGATCTACACCTCCTACCATATAAAGCCTCATACGGGGCCATCTGAATACTGGACTGGTAGCTGTTATTATGTGCAAACTCCGCTAGTGGCAGAAACTGATCCCATGAACCACCAAAATCAATCACACAAGCTCGTAGCATGTCCTCCAAAATATGAATAGTCCGCTCCGACTCCCCGTCGGTCTGCGGGTGAAATGCAGTGCTCAACTCTACATCAGTACCCATGCCTCTCTGTACGGCCCTCCAAAAGTGAGATGTGAACTGAGTACCTCTGTCAGAAATAATAGAAACTGGAACTCCATGCAACCGGACAATCTCCTTAATGTAAATACCAGCTAACCGCTCTGAAGTATAAGTAGTACTGACAGGAATGAAATGCCCGGACTTGGTCAATCTATCCACAATGACCCAAATCGCATCAAAACCCTTCGAAGTCCGTGGAAGCCCAACTACAAGGTCCATAGTAATCCGCTTTCACTTCTACTCCGGAATAACTAACCTCTAAAGTAATCCACCTAGTCTCTGGTGCTCATACTTGACCTACTGGCAGTTGAGACACCGTTCTACATACTCAACAATATCTCTCTTCATTCGCCTCCACCATTACTGCCGTCTCAGATCCTGGTACATCTTCACGGCACCCGGATGAATAGAATACTGCGAACTGTGAGCCTATGCTAATATCAACTCTCGAATACCATCCACATTGGGGATGAAAATACGGCCTTGCATCCTCATAACTCCATCATCACCAATAGTCACATCCCGGCCATCACCCCGACGAACTTTATCCTGAAGAACTAACAAGTGGCGATCATAATACTGGCATGCCTTAATCTGATCAAATAAAGAATACCGGGAAGCTATGCTAGCTACCACCCGTGGAGGGTCTGACAAATCCAATCTCACCAACTGACCCGCTAAATCCTGTACATCAAGTGCTAACGATTGCTCTACTGCTGAAAGGTAAGCTAGACTCCCCAAACTCTTGGCTCTGCGACTCAAGGCATCGGCCACCACATTGGCCTTCCCCGGGTGATACAAAATAGTAAGATCATAATCCTTGAGAAGCTCTAACCATGTCCTCTAACGCAAATTCAAGTCCTTCTACCTTAGCCGATACTGCAAGCTACAATGATCAGTAAAAATCTCACAATGTACCCCATACAAGTAATGCCGCCAAATATTTAAGGCATGAACAATGGCAGCCAACTCAAGATTGTGCACTGGGTAATTCTTCTCGTGCACCTTCAATTGTCTCGACGCGTAGGCAATCACCCTACCGTCCTGCATCAACACCACTCCCAAACCAACTCTAGAAGCATCACAATAGACTATGTAAGAACTCGAACCAGTAGGCAACACCAAAACCTGAGTTGTGGTCAATGCTGACTTGAGCTTCTGAAAGCTCTCCTCACACTCGTCAGACCATCTAAATGGAGCACCCTTCTGGGTCAATCTAGTCAATGGTGAACCAATAGAAGAGAATCCCTCCACAAAAAGACGGTAATATCCTGCTAAACCAAGGAAACTTCAAATCTCTGTAGCTGAGGACGGTCTGGGCCAACTCTGCACCGCCTCAATATTTTTCGGATCAACCTGAATACCCTCACTAGACACCACGTGCCCCAAGAAATCCACTGAACCAAGCCAAAACTCACACTTGGAGAACTTTGCATAAAGCTTCTCCTCCCTCAATCTCTGTAACACAACCCTCAAGTGCTGAGCATGATCTTCCTGGCTACGAGAATAAATCAGGATGTCATCAATGAACACAATGACAAACGAATCAAGGTAAGGCTGAAACACGTTGTTCATCAATTGCATGAACGTAGCTGGGGAATTGGTCAGCCCAAATGACATAACCAGAAACTCATAATGACCGTATCTGGTCTTGAAAGTAGTCTTCGGAATGTCAGAATCCCGAATCTTCAGCTGATGATACCCAGACCTTAAGTCAATCTTGGAGAACACCTTAGCTCCCTGAAGCTGATCAAATAAGTCATCAATACGAGGTAAAGGATACCGGTTCTTCACCATAACCTTATTCAGTTATCTATAATCAATGCACATACGCATGGAGCTATCCTTCTTTTTCACAAACAACACCGGCGCACCCCAAGGCGACAAACTAGGTCGGATGAACCCATTATCTAAGAGTTCCTGAAGTTGCTCCTTCAATTCTTTGAACTCTGCTGGTGCCATACGGTAAGGTGGAATAGAAATAGGCTGAGTGTCGGGCACCAAGTCAATACCAAAATCAACATCTCTATCAGGTGGCAAGCCTGGCAGGTCTACAGGAAATACGTCCGAAAAATCACGGACTACAGGAACAGAATCAACAGATGGAGTCTCACTACTAACATCCCTCACAAAAGCAAGATAGGACTCACACACTTTCTCAATCATAAGTTGAGCCTTTAAATAAGAAATCACTCTGCTAGGCACGTGCTCTATAGACCCTTTCCACTCAACTCTCGAAACTCCGGGCATAGCCAGGGTACGGTCTTAGCGTGACAATCAAGAATATCATGAAATGGGGATAACCAATCCATGCCCAGAATTACATCAAAATCGACCATACTGAGTAACATCAAGTCCACTCGGGTCTCCAGACCCCCAATAGATATAATACACGACTGATACACACGGTCCACAACAGTAGTATCACCCACCTGAGTCGAAACATGAACAGATTTAACTAAAGACTCACAGGGCATATTCAGGAAGTGAGCAAAATAGGATGAGACATAAGAGTACATGGAACCAGGGTCAAATAAAGCCAAAGCATCAGTGTGACAACCCGAAATAGTACCTGTAATCACCGCATCTGAGGCCACAGCATCAGGCCTAGCCGGAAGTGAATAAATATGTGGCTGGCCTCCACCTGCTCGACCTCCCCCTCTAGTGCGGCCTCTAATTGCCTGACCACCACCCCTAGCTGCCTGGGTAGGTGGTGAAGTGACTGGGGCTGAATCCGAAGGCTGAACCTTCTACTGGGACGAACTACTAGGACGACGGAGAAACTGCCTACACTCATGTCCAAACTCTCCACACTCATAACAACCACCTGAAGCTGGAGATGAAAATGAATAAGAACCTCTACCACCCTGATAACCACCAGACGAACCATGCATAGACGAACCCTGATAAGATAATGCTCGAGCGGAGATCTGAGCTGGAAGGGCACTAAAAGATGAACGTCCCTGATGAGAATTGCAAGGACCCTGCCCCGATGATACACCACTGTAAGCTGGGCGAGCTGTCTGTGGAGGTCTAAATGGACGACCTCTGCTAGGCTGAAATTGCCCTCTGGGAGGGGCACCACTGAAATTACCTGATCCCCGAGGCCTCTTAGCCTCCCTCTCCTCACGCTCCTGCCTGCGAACCGACTCAATGTCCCGAGCTATATCAACAACCTGCTCAAACGTGGCTCCAAACACCCTTTCTCTGGTCACCAAAATCCGAAGCTGATACGTGAGACCATTCAAAAATCTCCTGATACGCTCCCTGTCAGTGGGGACTAACTTCGAATCATGTCTGGCCAACTCAGAACCTCATCTCGTACTGAGTAATTAACAACTCTCCTGGGCGTAGCTGCTTAAACTGCCTGCGTTGCTCCTCTCTGTAGGACTAAGGAACATATTTCTCCAAAAATATCGTGGAGAATTGCTGCCAGGTGAGCGGTGCTAAACCAACCGGCCTACACCTCTCGAATGATTCCCACCAAGTAAAAGCAGCACCAGCAAACTGATAAGTAGCAAATGAAACCCAGCTGGTCTCCAGAATACCCGCAGTACGAAGCATCTTCTGACATTTATCAAGAAAACCTTGGGCATCCTCGCCCTCTGTACCGCTGAAGGTCGGAGGCTGAAGTCTGCTGAACCTCTCCAACCTGCGCTGCTCATCCTCAGGCATAGGAGGGACCACATAACCTTAAACCGGAGCAACTGGTTGATCTGCGGCTGATCCCGGTGCCTGAATACCTCATACAACTGGCTCAGGTGCCCGGGCAGCTGGAGTCTCATTGCCTCCCCCGGTCTGAGTTGCATTGGCAGTAGTGGTCATAGCCACTGACTGAGCTAAACTGGAACACACCGTCAATATCTGAACCAGGGTCTCCTTAAGACCCGGAATAACAATAGGCACAGCAGGTGCCTGAGCCTGTCCCACTAGAGCAACGTCGGCGGGAACCTGATCCTGAACGATAGGGGGATCCTGTGGCACTATCCTGGCTGCTGCACGGGCAGCTCCCCCAGCTCTACCACGGCCCCGACCCATTGTGGGTCTGGCTGGTGCCTGGTCACCCTGATCTGTATTGTGTTTCCTCACCATCTGTGAGAGAATGAAAAAACATAAATTTAGATTTCAATAATCAATAGATTGGCACGAAAGAGTTCAAAAAGATATAGATGTTTCCTAAGAGTTTTGCAACCTCTCGAAGATAAGTACATATGTCTTTGTACCGATCCGTAAGACTCTACTGAACCTGCTCATGACCGTTGAGTCCTATGTAACCTAGAGCTCTGATACCAACTTGTCACGACCCCAAATCCTAACAGGTCATGATGGCGCCTCTAGTGGAACTAGGCTAGCCAACCATCTCATTACTACGCATTTGTTCAATTATAAAAGTTCACAATTTAATAATAAGCAGCAACCATAGCATAGAATAATGTAACTAAGTCTTAGCATCCCAATAATAGTCTAACAACTCTAAACAAAACCTCCCAAGACTGGAGTCAATAGTCATAAGCATCTAAGAATAAAATAAATCTAACTCTGCTAATACTATAATATACGTCTCCGAATAAATTGCTAAAACTAAATAAGGAAGGGAAATGGAGAAGTTGTGGACGCTGGGCAGCTACCTCAAAATCCCGTGAACCGATGCTACGAGCAAGGACAGCTACTGCTCCGGATCATCACCTGAATCTGTGCACAGAGGCACAGGGAGTCTTTATGAGTACGCCAACTCAGTAGTAATGAAAATAAAACACAGTCTGAAAATTATAAAACACATAGTACAGATACACAATTTCACAAAAGCCAGTAAAACATCAAGTCACCAGGTAGTATTTGTCAAGTACATAAGTTCGGAATCAGTTTCCAGAGTTCCTTTGAAACAAGTGTAATATCAGTATATCTCAGTAAAACTCTCAGTAAAAATCAGTTTGAAAACAAAGTAAATCATAGTTCGAAAACTTAGTAAAATCATCATAAATCTGCCCCTCGGGCTAAAATCATTTCTCATAACAATTTCCCCTCAGGCATTCTCACAATCACTCAGTAATGACCCCGCGGGCAATAATCATCACTCAGTAACAGTCCTGCGGGCAATAATCATCACTCAATAGATACATGCGCTCATTGGGGGGTGTGTACAGACTCCGGAGGGGCTTCTACAGCCCAAGCGCTATAACAACATAAGGCCTAAAAGCCTCTTCACAATATAGGCCTGAAAGCCTCCCTCATATAAGGCCTGAAAGCCTCCTCATAATATAGGCTCGAAAGCCTCCCTCATATAAAGCCTGAAAGCCTCCTCACAATATAGGCCTGAAAGCCTCCCTCATATAAGGCCTGAAAGCCTCCTCATAATATAGGCCTGAAAGCCTCACTCAGTCAGACACTCTCAATTTTCCCTTAGGCCATAAACTTACCGGGTTCTCGACCCCAAAACAGTGTTTCATTTTTCAATAAATAGTATCAAATACTCTAAGTGTCAAAATAATTTATCAGGGAAAGACTGAGTGAAAAATCATAACATATCGGTGAGGAAAATATAATAAACACAACCCCCAAGAGGAAAACAGATCGGTACTAGGCCCCAAATATGGATTACAACCCAAATCATATCATAATAAAATAATACCAATTAAGCATAGGCTTAAAAGTCGGTTTAGCAACTCAATAGTTGCCTAAATAGGAAGATATTTCAAAAGTTTCAACCTTTGCATTTCAAAACCCGTGAAATGGTGCATAGTCCGGGGTTTCATACCCTCAGGACAGGATTTAAAGACATTACTTACCTCAAAACTAGCCCGAAAACTATTCCGCAACACGCTTGCCTCTCGTATCAACTTTCGAAGGCTCCAAATCTACCAAGTTCAAATTTTTATCATCAATTTATGCTTAAGGAATAAATTCCAATCAAAAAATATCAAATTTAGCTCAAAACCCCGAATTTGGTCAAAACCCGACCCCCAGGCCTGCGTTCCGAAACTCAGAAATTTTTATACAAAACTGTTCTTCATCATCTCACGAGTCCGTACATATAAAGAACATAAATCGGAGTTCGTTTTACCCCTCAAATCAATCCCTAAAGGTCTCATAATCTCAAGCCCTAAACCCACTTTTTTCTACTGATTTTCATGAATTAACACTGAGGTTATGTTCTATAATCACCCATAATTTAGTTTTAATGATCAAAATACTTACCTCTATGAAGAACACTGATTTCCCCTTCAAAAATTGCCTCAAAAGCTCTCTTTCGTACAACAATGGTGTAAAAATATGTTAGGGTCGCGGAAGGTCTAATTTATATTTTTGCCCAGGGTTTCCGCACCGACGACCCACTTATTCGCACCTGCGAGACCGCACCTACGGTCCCCTAACCAAACCTGCGACCCTTCCGCACCTGTGACCCACTGCCCGCTCCTACGGGCCCGCACCTGCGGTCAAACTTCCGCAGGTGCGGTTACACCAGCACCAGCAGCTGTATTGCTGCAATTTCCAAGCCCAAACCTCCGTTAAACACCCGAATTCAATATCGAGCCCCTCGGGACCCCAACCAAACATACTAACATGTCACATAACATCATTCAAGCTCAGTTGCACTCTCAAAACACCAAAACTAACGTCAAAACCCCAAAATTACATCGGATTCAAGCCTAAGAACTTCGAAATTTCTATAATCCACCAACGATGCCGAAACTATCCAAAACAACTCCGATTGACCTAAAATTTTGCAGACATATCCAAAATGACATTAGAAATCTGTTTCAATTGTCGGAATTCCATTCCGACCCCGATATCCTATTTTGCACTGCCGACCGGAAATCATCAAAACTAACTTTCGCCAATTCAAGCCTAATTTTACACCGGACATCACAAAATTATTCTGGACACACTCCTAAGTCCCAAATCACCTAACGAAGCTATCCGAGCCATAAAATCTGTATTCCGAGGTTGTTTACCAATAAGTCAACTCTCAGTTGACTTTCCCATTTTAAGGCTATTTATTTTTTTGTTAAAGGCTAAATGACTGAACTCTCACTACAACCATTCGATTTCAAGCCCATCAACTCTAACACATCAATAACAGAATAACCAACCTATGACAAGTCAATAACAGCAATTATAATGCAGGTTCTACATAACGACGGACCGGGTCATTACATAATGCTGAGACAAATCTAAATTTGGATTGGCTAATAATTAATTCCTTATCCAACATCTTTTCCATGATTCTCTTGGGAAACTGAAGTTGAAATTCTGATAACTCTATAGGAGAGGATGAGAATAATAAACAAAAAAGAAAGAGAAAGGAAAAAGAGAGATAAAATATCATGGAGGAGAGAAAATGACAAAGTTCGGATGAAGTAGAGAGAAAGAGGAGAGAGAAAAACGAAAAAGAAAAAAAATGATTTGATTTACCATACATAACCAGCTTCATTGACAACTTCACATTTGTATTTGTCATAAGTAAATTTAATTTATTCTAGCTGTTCTTTTGTATTTAAAAATATATTTTAATTCCCAAATACTTATAAACATCACACTTACCCAATCAATATAAATATATAAATTTCATACATATATTTTATATACTCTAAAGGTCTAAATTTTATATTATGTCAAGGAAGAGGCAAACTCGAAAATAGAAAAAATAAAGAACATCAAATTTTATCATGGAAAATCCTCCAAATCAAAGGTAAAAACTACAAAGATCCAATAACTCTACTGTAACAATAATGGGGATAAAAAATTTCTCCAAATTGTCTACAAAAAAAATGCTAAATACGGAACAACAAGAGCAACAAAAAAGCAACTAAAGAAAGAGGAGAAATTACAAAAATAGAGTTGTTGTTCAGGACTTGAAATCGAGTGTTACAGGCCTCCAAATCTAATCTACACCATTCAAATTAAAGAACATTCAATCAAAATATCAGCCCGATTCAACGGTGAACGAATCGGAAAACATGATGTAAAAGTGGTTGATCGAAATAAAATCTGCAGCACACGAGAATTTTTCTTCTCTCCTCTCTTGATTGAAGCTCTATCAAAAAACACTCTTAAGTGCTAAAGTCATTCAATGACTAATACCAATAAGCATAGAATATCTCCGAAGAATATGGTGACGGTAAAGTTTTTATTATGAGTGAAAATTTTATTAGTAATAAAAGTGATTTTACTTCTTCTCTTACTTTTAGCTATGGTGACGTCATGTTTATCCAGTGATACATATAGTGATTTTATCGGTAAAGATGAATGCTTGGATAAAGATGTTCAACCTTCTTTCCTTAATATATATATATATATATATATATATATATATATATATATATTCCTTCAATATTATTGGTATATTTAGTAATATACGTTATAATACTCATAATAGAAATGCTTCTTCACATCTTGTTTTACCCCACCAAAATCCACTGAACTTTTACGCAAATTAGCCTGCAAACATGATGCTTCAGAGAACTGAGAGAAGCATTTGTATAATGTGACCACTGAGGACAGATTATCCTTGGCAAACAACAATAGATCATCAGCAAAACTCATATGAGTTATGTCCAGTTTCCTACACCTGGGGTGGTACTACAATGTAGGCTCCTTTTTAAGCTCATGGAGGGACCTACTCAAGTACTCCATCACTATTGAAAATAGAAAAGGAGAGATAGGATCTCCTTGTCGAAGGCCCTTAGCAGCATTGAAAGGCTCAGTAGTTTCTCCATTCAAAAGGACAGTATAGTTTACTGTCTTGATGCATTCCATTATCCATTTGATAAATCTGTCAGGAAAACTAATCTCCTCCGTCACCTGTTGTAAGAAGATCCACTCTACTAATCATATGATTTTTGAAGGTCAATCTTTATCATACACCTAGGAGATATTTGAGCTCTAGTATATGATTTAACTAGTTCATGAGCTAGGATGACATTGTCAGCAATCTTTCTACCAGGAATGAAACGTGCTTGAGCTTCACAATTTATGAATGGAAAGACTTTCTGCAATCTAGAAGCCAATATCTTAGAGATCATCTTGTATAGGATTGAACAATAAGCTATTGGCCTATATTCTTTGATTGTGGCAGGCTTAATGACTTTAGGAACTAATGTAACAGTGGTACAGTTTATTGCCTTATAGATCTTTCCAGTTGAGAAGAATTCCTTTATAGCCTCTGTGATCTTAGTGCTGATAATGCCCCATGATTTTTTGAAGAAGACTGCATTAAAACCATCAATACTTGGAGCTTTATCATCACCAATTGCTTTAAGACTCTCAACAATCTCTTGGTTGGTTACCTTTGCATATAGATCAACTCTTTGCTGATGAGACAGTGTAGGACCATACTTCATGTACGATCTGTTTATAGCAGGCAAGGAATTTACAGCTAATCCCACTAGACTTTTATAGAAATCCATGATCTCTCTTTGATGGCTTCAGGGTCAGTCAACTTGTCTCCTAGTAATGTTGTGATTTTTGTAATTTGCTTCCTTCGAGCTCTATCCTTCATTACTGTTGTGAAGTATTTAGAATTGGAATTTCCAAGTTGTATCCATCTTGCTCTAGCTTTCTGTTGTAGGACACTCTCTTCAATTAAGGACCACTTCTCAAGATTGAGTATTGTTTTCTTCTCCATATCTAACAAAGCATCATTGCAATTAAGTGAAATCTGTTCTTGGATGACCCTCTACTCTATTCTAGCCTCCTCAATTCTCTGAGTGATGCCCCTGAGAGTTTAAAACTTTCAAAGCAGGTTTCAGGTCTTTCAATCTTGTCCATATTGATTTCAAAGTTCCCCGAGTATTATGAGGAATCCATATGCTAGCCACTATTTGAGAAAAATCTTCATGTGTTGCCCATATGTTGAAAAATCTGAAAGGCACTCTACCAGTCCATGTTGAAGATGACAGTGTTAATAACATAGGAGCATGATCTGAAATTTGAGGCAATCCGTAGTTTGTTTCCACATGGCCCCAGGACATCATCCATTCATAATTGCCAAAAACTCTATCCAGTCTACTACTGACTCTATCTACTCCAGGCTGCTTATTAGACCATGTATAATATTCACCCTTCCAAGGTAGTTTTTTCAATGTTGTTTGTTGAAGGCAAGCAGCAAATTCTTGAATTTCTGAGTAGCTTACTGGACTACAAGATAGTTTATCATTGGGGTATAGTACTACACTGAAATCTTCTGCTATTATCCATAACACTGCTATACTCAGTGATAGTAGTTGTAGGTTATCCCATAGAGCTCTTCTTTGTTCTATCACATTGTAACCATACATTACAGTGAGTAAACAATCTATATCACCTCTTCTACTTTTAACCTGGCAATGTATCATTTGAGCATCATCTTTAATACCAGTAACCACGAGGTGACTAGTATCCCATAGTAATCGAATTCTTCCATTCCTAACATCCTTATAATTTGTCAGTACATTCCATCCGAGAACAATAGCTTTTGAAATCTTTTGAGCATTCCCTTCTTTCATTTTAGTTTCTACAAGACCTACTAGCTTTATTTTATTGCCCCTAATATACTCTCTAACCTCCTTTTGTTTATACCTTTTATTTACACCTCTTATAATCCAGAACAACAAATTCATCATTATTGAATACTAGTTCCACCTCTATCACCGGGTGGATTGTGTACCTCATGTCTACTTGTTGATATTGCCTCAAACTTATTTCTCACTGGGATGGGATACAAAGGAGGGAAGTTGATGAGATTAAGCTCAGGGATTTGCACTGCTTTGCCTTTGTCATCCTGTCTCAGCTACAGGTATAAATTTTTTATGACTATTAATCTCCTTAGGCTCAGGTGTCTTTATTGTTCCTCTGTGATCTTCAGCTTCCACTTTGTTGTCAACTTGTTGCTGAGCCTCAGATGAGGTTATATTCTGTGGCCCAGATTCATTAGTTATAGGAGCTTTAGTTCTCCATTTCTGTATGATCACCTTGTTACTCATTGCTTTCTTAGGTTGGATTGGTTGCTGCATCATAGGTCTTGTTTGATTGGAACACTTGTGTCCCACAACCAAGCATTCGTCATAATAGACAGGTTTCCTGTCATAAGTAACAGTTTGCAAAAACTTCTTTCCAGTTGGATCCATAACCACAATTTCAGTTAGCAATTTTGTTGTAACATTAACCTCAGTAAGTATTCTGTAACGACCCGATCGGTCGTTCCGATAGTTTAGCCCCATTTTCCCCTATTTCTGCTTCATTTTGTGTGCTAAATCTCTTTTAAATTGCGTTAGGTTGATTGGTTCGGGTCCGGAGTAATTGTGAAGAGAAATGAGACACTGAGTTTCTTGAGTTGGTTAAATAGTTGGAAAAATCAACCGGAAGTTGACTTAGGGGTATATGGACTCAGAATGTGGTTTTTATGATTTAGATAGATTTGTTAGGTGATTTGGGACTTAGAAGTGTGTTCAGAATGTTAATTGGAGGTCTGTGGTAGAATTAGGCTTGAATTGGCGAAATTGGATTTTCGCTGATTTCTGGTCGATAGTGGAAATTTTCTATCAGGGTCAGAATGGAATTCCGAAAGTTGGGATAGGTTCGTATTGTCGTTTGGTATGTGTGTGCAAAATTTCAAGTTTTTCAGACGCGGTTTGAGTGGTTTCGGCATCGTTGGAGAATTCCGGAAGTTTGGAAATCCTTAGGCTTGAATTTTTGATTAATTCGGTGTTTTGATGTTGTTTTGGGTGTCCCGAAGGTTCAACTAAGGTCGGGTGATGATATATTACTTGTTGGTACTTTTGGTTGAGGTCCCGAGGGCCTCGGGATGAATTCGGATGGTTAATGGAAAGATTTGGATCTTAGTTTGAGCAGTTGTAGCTGCTGCTTCTGTCATTTTCGCACCTGCGGATTGGGGACCGCATGTGCGAGGTCGCAGATGCGTGACGTGAGGCCACAGATGTGGAGAGTGAGGGGCTGAGGAATTTTCTTGCAGGTGCGCACATTGGACTGCAGCCGCGAGACCGCAGATGCGGATATTGACCGCAGAAGCGGACTTCCCTGGGTTAAGTGAAAACCGCACCTGCAATGGATTTTTCACAGGTGCAGCGCCACACCTGCGGCTTTTGGGGCCGCAGGTGCGAGTGTTCTGGGCATAACCTATATAAGGTTGCCTTCGCGAAATGTAGTCATTTTTCCACCATTTCTGTTCGGGCTTGGAGCTTTTTGAGAGGATTGGAAGAGGGATTCGAGGGGTAACACCTGGAGGTAATGTTTTTGAACTCAATACTCGATCCTATGATGATTTTTAACTGCTTTGACATGAAATTTATGGGTATTAAGGGTTAAAATTGGGGGATTAGGGCTTGAAATTTGGAGACTTTGATTTGAGGATTTGAGGGGTCGTCTGTTGTCGGATTTTGATGTATTTGGTATGTATGGACTCATGAGAGTGTAAGGATTCTAGTTTTGTGATTTTTATCGAATTCCGAGACGAGGGCCTGGGGGTCGGGTTTTGCCAATTTCGGGATTTTTTATGTAATTTGAGTATTTTCGTGTGGGCTTTGTTCCTTTAGCGTATATTGATGGTATAAATCTGATTTTGAATAGATTCGGGGCGATTTGAGGCTGAGTCAAGTGGCAAGGGCATCACGAAGTAGATTTTCATCCGGTTTGAGGTAAGTAATGATTGTAAATCTTGTCCTAAGGGTATGAAACTCCCGGACTTCACCTTGTATCACTATTATGGAGTGGCGCACATGCTAGATAACGAGCGTGTGGCGTACACTATTGGGGGATTGTGACTCGGTCCGTCCCGTAGCAACTATTAAGCTACGTATTTGACTAAGAAATCATATGATATTTTATGTTTTAGAGATATTTACTATGTTTTGGGTTGAATGCCATATTTGGGCCTCGTGCCAAGTTGTTTGGACCCTTAGGGGCTTTTTACTACTATTTCCTCATTGTATTGATTTAAGATTCGTAATCCATGCTATGTTTTACTGATTTTTGAAACTCAATCTTATTTACTCCATTTGATGCATAAAAATGATATTTTGGGCTGAGCACCCTGTTTTACTGATAGCCCGAGTGGCTTGAGAGGTTTCTGACTGAGTGAGGTCAAGGGCCTGTGTTGTGAGGAATATATATGAATCGGGCTGCACGCCGCAGTAATATATATATATATATATATATATGGATCGAGCTGCACGCCGCAGCGAGATATGTTGGATCAGGCTGCACGCCGCAGCGAGATATATGGATCAGGTTGCATGCCGCAGCGATATTGGGTCGGGCTGCATGCCGCATCGATATAGCGCTTGGGCTGTAGGAGCCCCTCCGGATTCTGTACACCCCCAGTGAGCGCAGGTACCTACTGAGTGCGGTGTCGAGTGATGAGTGATTAGGAGGCATGAGTGGTTGTGAGGTTACCCGAGGGGCTGATTACGAGTGATGGTGAGGTATGTTGAGGGACTGATTCTGAGTGATGTTATGCCCGAGGGGCGGTTTATGAAATATGTTTTTGCCCGAGAGGCTTTTTATGATTTTTATCATTTTTACACTAAACTTCTTGAAAGTTATATTGAAATTGTTGGTAAGTATATTCTCAAACGATTTTTACTGAAATCGGCTTTTAAGCGTGATGATTTAACGTATACACTGTTGGAAAGAAAGATTGTGCCTCTTGTGATTTGATGACCTAATTTTATGTGTTTCTTACTGCTCAGACCTTATTTACTTTCATTACTACTGAGTTGGCATACTCACATTACTCTCTGCACCTTGTGTGCAGATCCAGGTGCTAGGGTGGAGTGAGCTGTTTACCTGTTCCATAGATTTCTTGGAGATTTGCGAGGTAGTTGAACGCGTCCGCAACCCTGCTTTCTCCTTCTTACTATTATAGAGTTTATTTTCCATACTTGTATATTTTCTTTAGATGCTCATGACCAGTGACTCCGGGATTTTGTGTTGTATCTATTATTCGGCATATCTTAGTCTGTTTAAAAATGCTTAAATGAAACCTTTATAAATTATCGGTTTAGAAATAATATAAACGGAAGGTTCTTTATGTTTTGAGTATTGAATTGGCTGGCCTAGTATCGCGAGGCGCCATCAAGGCCGAGTAGTTTTGGGGTTGTGACACATTCGAGCAAAAGATACCCGAGTCTGCTTAGTAGTGCACTCATCAGCAAATATAGGGGTCCCAATTACACTAGCAATTCTGCTGAGTGAGCCAACTCCCCAACATGACATAGGCAACTTAGGAAATTTGACCCACGATGGTATAACAGTAGAAAACTCTTCAGTGAAATCAAATTCAGGAGTCCATGGTTTTAGGATGATAGTCTTATTAGATATTGAGTAAGGACCAGCACATAGTATCTCACGAGCATCTTCAATACTTTGAAATCTAATAATGTAATAGCCTTCATCATGGTAAAACAGTTCAGGCTCAGTAACATGCGACCAGTGTAAATTAATGTACCTCTTCATCGCATTATACCCTGGTCCATCCCCTAAAATATATGCAATCAGTGCAAAACTCCATTTGTTCTCTTCCTCTTCTACCTCTGATTTGTCTAATTTAACCATAGGTTGACCATCAACAATTTGCGGTGGAATATAGGATAGGGATATACCATTCGTAGCAAATCGATTCTTCTGAAACAAAGTTGTCCATGGAGCTTTAGGTGCAGTTTCACTTGCTATCACCACCTTTGCTACTGTTGATTTCTCCTACGAGCCTAGGGTGTTTACTTGATTTTGAACTGGTTTGACCAAATTTATTGTTTCATTGACTGGTACTGTCAAAGTGGCCAAATGACCAATTGGCACTGGAGAAGTTAGATCTAGTCTCTTAGAGATGCCAGGATGATTTGAAGTAGAACCAAATTCGCATGCAACGCCTCACTTAGCTGGATATGCAATTGGAGCTGATGAAGGTGGAGTTGCTTCTGGTGTTGCTTTCTCCATCAATGGTTGATTTCCAGTTACCATCGAGCTTACAAGAGTAGTAAGGGATGTTTTCTAGGTTTGTAAATACCTAATTTTTTTCTCTTTCTTTTCTCCTACATTGCACTTTTTTAGATTTATTTTTTGTGTGTGTTTGTAGATTTTAGGATTGGAGATCTTAAATATTGAGTGATGGAGTTAATATGGATTGATTTTTGTTTGCTTTAAAACATAATTGGCCCAAAACATGAACCAAATCTGTGGCCCAATTGCATTTGACCCGCCCAACTCAAGACCCCAACCACACGCGCCAAAAAGGCGTCGGTTTGGTTAAGTGGCTGAGATTTAATATCAGCCACTCATCTTGGCTTGATCCAACAGTCACCATGTAATCTTCATTCTTTGTATTTAAACCCTAAGGTGGCCAAAATTTCCCCCATTTTTTCCTTATCTTTTTTCTTTCTTACTCTCCCTTCTCACTCTCTTCTCTCTTCTTAGAGACCACTGCCCGTCGCCCATCTCTGCCGGCCGAAAATCGCAGCCGCCGGCGGACGTCTTCCAGAGCCCATAAAAGCTACACCAATCTCTTCCTATATTTACCCTCTCTTCTAATTCGAGCCCCAAATCCTCAAAAACCCCTCTAAATTCCGTGAAATCGAAACCCTAGATACCTGCCTCTTACTTCTCTCTTCGATTTCCCGGCAAACCGGCCACTACACCCGCACAAAACCTATATAAATTCGTAGATCTCGAAAAGATCTACACTTTCCCAACAGTCCCACCCTAAAAAAACATCGCCACTGGCCAGCCACCTCTGCTGCCACGACCACCGCTGCCCGCCGGCTCTGCCACCACCACAGCTTCCTCGTCTTAGTGTTTTCGACCCAAAGGCACTTGTTTCTTTTTGGAAAGACACTGGAATCTACTAGTTTGGCGTCTGCCAAAAAGAAAGGAGAGCTTCAAGGTCGGGAAACTACTCTTTCACATCCTCGGCATCTTCTCGTGGATCGAATAATGTCAAATCCCCTCGATTGATATAAACCTTACTTCTTTTTTTTATCTTTTTCGATTTTTCGCTTTTGCAATTAGTATTAGTTTTAAAGGTTTAATTTTTATTAATGTTGTTGTTATGTATGTGCAATTGAGTATTAGTTTTCAATTACAAGTTACTTTATAAATGTGAATTTCAGTTCTTCGACCTAGCCGGTCGAGTAGTTCGTTATTGTCTATTAGTTCTGATTTTTGGTTCTTCAACCTAGCCGGTCGATTATTTTGTGTGAATTTGGTAAATGTGAATTTCAGTTCTTCGACCTAGCCGGTCAAGTAGTTCGTTGTTTTCTATTAGTTATGATTTTTGGTTCTTCGACCTAGTCGGTCGATAGTTAAGTCTTTATGTTGATTTCACGAAAAAACTAAAAGGATTAGTTGAATTATTTATATAGTTAGTCGTACATTTAGTTGTTATTAATCATGATAGTTTAGAGATGTTCGTTTAATTTCTGTATCGAGCATTAGCTTATGAAATTCAGTTGTTGTTCCATGTTAGTTTGCATAAATCGAACTCATTCTAATCTAGTTTTTCTGAATACTTAGTTCGATTACATTTTGAGTATTATTTCTACTTTACTAGTTCATATTTGGTTTGAGTTTGAGTATATAAGCTGAATTTCAGTCATGTTTAGTTAAAAGCTGAATACTTGAGTTTAAAATACATGGTTGTTGGGTATTTTACTGTTTAAGCATGCTGGAAACACAACTGCTCTGCTTTGTGTTAGCATTTGGTGAAAAAAGGAATTGTTTTGGCACACAAAAGTTAGTCCTTTTAGACAGATTTTTGGTGAACCAAAATCTGTCCAAAAGGACTTATTTTTCTTACTTAAAAATGTCATTCTTCACACTAAAACACCAAACACTCTATTTTTTAGACTGAGATAACATCTTGAGAGTTGTTTGAATACACAAAAATATAAAACATTTCAGCAGTTGAACACATAAAGAGTAAGCTGAAAATCGTGAATTTTTTGTTGAGTCTTAGAGTGCAAAATCTTTCAGAAACATATAAGAGTCTTAGAGTTTGATTTTGAGTTCCTTCTCTTAAATAATCACTACTTTTAGTGAGATTTCTGGACTGTTTTTTAACACGGATTCACTGTTGTTTCGTCGTTGTTTCTACTGTCTTTGTTGCTGATTTTCTGGCCTTTCACAACTGAATTTCATCTTGTTACAAGTCAGGTAACCCTTGATCCTTTTGTATTGCAAATTCTTGATGACAATGTAATGATTTGAATCCGTTTGATTGGTGGAACATGTAATATCTGATTTTGTAACTCTTATGATAAATGATAAAATGATTAATTTTGAAGTAAGAAAAGTTTCTTGTAAGCTAAAAATCAAGTAGATCCAGGGGTTTTAGTTTGGTATAGTGGTTAATTTTGTCATATGCACATTTCATATCCTGACTCGTTGTATTTGTATTACTAATAAGCTAAGAGTTTTATCACAGTTACTTGCTTGTTGGGTTACCTTCAGGCTAACTGGATTGTAGTATTTATCTATTAGTAGTAGTCTTTTGGAACTAATAGGCCATGATGTATCATATAAGAGATAAAGTAATTGGGCCCAATAAATTAGGTCCACATTTGAAGCACTGAAGCATGCTAGATGGCCCCTTTTTTTAATAACTATGTGGGCCAAGAGACTCAATTTCTGCAGGCTCAATGACAATTAAGCTAGATGGCTCATTCTTTTCTTCTTTATAAAAAATAAATAAATAAAATGCTGACCCATTTTTCCTAAGATAACCATAAGCTAGCCCAAATGATTAAAAACAAACTTTTTTCCAATAGATCCAATAAAAGTGCAAGTCTCTTTTAATAATTTTTTTTTCTTTCTTAATAGCTTAATTATTTTCAATTAATTTAAATGCTAGAAAAATGTTAGGAACAAATGTAGCTTTATATTAGTTTCGTCATTTTAATTAATAACAATAGCAATAAGAATGAGGTTATAAGTAGGTTCAATATTAACTAAGTTTTATACATTGTCTTACCACCATTAAGCTACAAATATGTATTTTCTTTTACGATAAAGATGAACAATTAGTTTTTCATAATCTAACCCCTATAGTAATTTATCTTAACTAAGATAAATAATTTCGTCTTAACTGATGTCGGGAAAACTCGCTTCGGAATAAAGACATAAATAAAATGACAAGGTCGTAAGGGACACGTCTTGTTTCAATTCTTTCAAGAAATTAAAAATTTTATTTAATTAACTTCGAGTAGGCTCTACTTTTGGGTACGACGCACGAACCAAGGTCAGGAATACTCGTCTTGGAATGTAAGCTAGGGTCGGGGATACTCGTCCTAGTTTGAGATTAATAAAGTCATCAACAATAAAATGGGACATAGGCAAACATGAAAATCAAATAAAGCACAGTTTATCCAAAAATTAACTCAAGCCAATTTTAGTCAATAAAAGCGACCGTGCTAGAACAACGGGACTCGGGGAACGCCTTACACCTTCTCCCCGGTCAACAGAATTTCTTACCGGGATTTTATTTTCACAGACCAATAATAATAGAGTCAAACTTTTCCTTGACTAGGAATTCAAACAAAAGGTGACTTGGAACACCCAAAAATCAATTCCAAGTGGCGACTCTGAACAATAAAATAATCTCTACTCAAGTTTGTCACTTAATTGAAAAAACTCAATAATCCACCATCGATAGCACATCTATCTTTCGGGAGTAGAAAAGGGTGTGACAAGGTTGACCACGTCCTCTGCCTCTCCCTTTCGCCATGGCTACCATAGGCGGCGTATGTTTAACTAACATGCGCCGAGAGCACGAGGAAGGAGAGCATATGAAATTTAATATACTATCTTTTTTGCAGAATTGGTACATTATATAATTATTATATTTATAATATTATTGGTATAATTAGTTATATACATTAAAATACTCATATTATTAGTGGTATAATTACTTTTATAATTAGCAATATTTATTATTATATTCATATATTATTGGTATAGAGAAAGTGAGTTTGAAAGCACAAGACACGGTTGAACTTGGGATTTTCAATGATGAGAAAATATCCCTTAATTTGTGGTAGTGTTTATTTTTTAAACCTGCTATAACTGTAAAAGAAATTGCTATTTTTAAAATAAAATAAAGTAACGTTATTTAGATAAATAGTTTTAAATAAGTGTGTTACCATATAAAATCGCATTAATATACTCAACAATTTGCCCGAGCTTTGATTCCAGTATATTTTACTTCAATTGGACCCTTGATTTATTCGAATTTTAAAGAGCAACATTTTGAAACAAAAATAATTATGCCTCAATCCCAAATAAATTGAGAGTTTCAAAACAAAAATATTATTTTACGTGATTTGGTCAATGTAACTTACGTTTACCTATGAAAAAAGTAATATACTATTTCATATATGTGTAAGATAGAAGATAGAGAAAACGACAATCTATTAATTTTATAAGCGAAACAAGATAGAATAATTTCAAATAATTCACTCTATATGATGACTACCATAAAGTTCCTTAACTCATAAGACTAGATCAGTGGATTTCAAAACAAAATGATACTACCTTTGCCGTTTCCTTCACTTGCTCTTTCGTTTAGAATGCCTCATCTATATATAATAAAGGAGAGGCAAAAGCACATTATTAAAATAAGTGGCATAATCACAAAAAGCCAAGTGGCATTGTTAAAACAAAATAAACTAACCTTTTAACTAAAAAATCTTTTTAGATTTTGAATTAATTGGTTACTCATTTTGAATTAAAATATAGATATCTTATAATTAGCTATATTAAAAGAATGAAAAATATAAAAAAATAAAAAAAATAACTACTCGTTCAAATTGTGGAGTAGTTCCAAGTTGGAGTTTTAAAGTTATTTTAAAATAAAAAAATTAAAAATTAAATTAGCAACAATAAGAAAATGAAAACATTAATAATAAAAAAACTACCTATTCAAGTTAGGGAATAGTTTCAAGTTGGAGTTTTTAAATTATTTTAAAATAAAAAATAAAAATAAAGAAATAAAAAATTGCCAACTCAAATTGGGGTGTGGTTTCTATTTGGAGTTTTAAACTTATATTAAAATAAAAGACGAAAATAAAGAAATAAAAAATTACCAATTTAATTTGGGGAATAGTTTCTTTCTAATATAGTATTAGTAGTAGTAGAATATATATATATTGTAGGCATATAAATTTTATTGGAATTAAATTCGTAAAATATTTTGGACTATATATTAAATTCAAGGTATATTAGTCCAAATAAATACTACGGGCTAATATAATTGAAGTAATTATATAAGTCCAACATATATGTATTAAATAAATAAGTCTTAATTCATTGGGCTAGCTCATTTAGTTGGGCTACAAATGATGAGTCAACTTCACTAGGCCCTATATGTCATCTTCCTAGAGGCTTAGTTTGGTGTCACGTGTCAAATGACGTGGCCCGCCTAGTCAAACAGAAGAGCCAATGGGATCATGACACGTGTCAAAATGACAAGGCACGCCAAGTCACATTAAAAGGCCAATGAAATTGCACCACATGTGCAAGTGACATGTTCTAGCCAATCAAATGCGGCCATGTCACACTTCAATTTGATTGGTCGGAAAGAGTTTGTTCTTATCACAACCCCTCCCTCCCACAACTATAAATAGGGGTCTTCATAACCCAAAAAAGACACTAGAAGTTATAACAAGAAGCAAGAGGGAGCTCGTGGATCAAACGTTGCAGATTTCTCTAAAATCTACAAGCATTCAAGTGTTCTAAGGATTAAAAGATCAAGACGAAGA
>ML408424.1:77729-94566 GCA_005239525.1 Nicotiana knightiana | reverse complement strand
AAGTTATGTCTGAAGGACTTCTATTTCGAAAGTATATTGAAAAGTATTTGTCTTGCCGAAAAAATGATATTTGAAAGAGCAGTATTTAGGAAAGTATATTTGAACACCACGTATTTTAAAGGGACTATGCTTTAAAGATTTATCCTTATAAAAATATATAAATGTACATTCAGAGAAAGTATGTTTCAAAGAAGAAATTTCTCTATTCCGAAATGATTATATATTTAAAGCTTTCGAAATAAACTCACGATTTAAAGGTTTTCACTCGAATGTTTGACAGCTTTATTGACTTTATTGGTTAAGGCCTGACGTGAATTAATTGATGCAGTGTTGAGTTGCTGGTGATTTATTGGGTTGTGATTCCCGACATTTGGCTTGCATTATTTCCATTCTCTTTGCGTATTTCTATTGATGTCTATTGATCGTAATTATTGAATTTTCTTCCGTATTATTCGATCCTACTGTTAATTATATCAAAAAATCTTTTGATAGATATTATGTTTCGGTCATTGGGTCATTTATGTCTTTTTACTTATTAGACTAGTGGTGTCTTGACTAGTCCTCGTCACTACTTTACCGAGGTTAATCTTGATACTTACTGGGCACCGCCGTGGTGTGCTCATACTACACTTCTGCGTATTTTTGTGTGCAGATCCAGGTAATTGTTGTTGTTAGCTCCATGGATCGTTGATGAGGAGACTCTAGGTAAACCTGCTGCTGCGTTCGCAGGCTTCGGAGTCACCTTCCTGTTTATGTATACTGTACTTATTATTTCTAGACAGTTGTATTTAGATTCGGTTGAAAGATGTCGTAGAGCTTATGGCTTGTAATTGCCGGGTTTTAGAAAATTGTAGACTCTGTCAAGATTTCTATATCGAGACTGTTATAATTCCTTTATTATTGTTGTTGTTCATTGAAAATGTTAGGCTTACCTAGTCCCTAAGACTAGGTGCCATCACGATACCCAACAGAGAAAAATTTGGGTTGTGACAGGGAGAATATAACTAATTGGGTCTACACACATTGTAAGGTCTATTAACAGATAAATGCGAGTTGCAAATTAGTTCAAAGCTCGCTATAAAAGAAAGTATTAAAATAAAGGAATAATTGTGAGAGAGAGAGAAATGAGCCATGAACTAATTCAAGACTATCTGCAACAAATAATAAAAAAATAATAAAATGTACAATAAATATCTCGAATCTAAAAGAGATAAAATAATTGAAATACTCTAAAACTGCTAGAAAAGCTTTACACGTGCTTCGTATATTAGCTCATGTGTTCATACCCGAACCTTGGATTGATATGTTTAAATAATAAAAGGATCATGTGCACATTCCCGCGTCTTAATACTTTTTAATTTAAAATAATTATTTTTTAACCATGTGTGCATTCCCATACCTTGGTTTAACATCCAACTTCAAAAAAAAATACCTTGTGTGCATACCGCATCTTAGTGAACACAATTAATAAAATACAATAATTAATTATGTGGTAATATGCAAATCATTACCAATAAAGTACAAGAATAGCCAAAAATTTTATTTAAGACTTACATTAGTCAATAAAAATGACCGTGCTAGAAACACGGAACTCGAGGGGTGTCTTACACCTTTCCCTCGGTCAACCGAATTCCTTACTCAGTCTTCAATTTACGTAGACCACAAATGAGGAGTCAACCCTTCCTTTTTATAAGGGATTCAAGATAAAAGGTGACTTGGAACTCCAAAACTCAATTCCAAGTGGCGATGCCAAGTAACAAATAATCCCTTTTGAAAACGTCACTTCAATTGGAAAAACTCTTCTAAGTCAACCTCGTAATAAGGTTGTTTGGGGAAAAAAGAGGTGTGACAATTTCTATACTAGACTGTACCTGCGGAGTTCGTGACTACTTTCAGCCTAAAGATTAGTTTTGTTACTTATTGAGTTGGTTATACTCATACTACACCCTGCACCTCATGTGTAGATCCAAGTACTTCTGGATATGGCGGTTGTCTAGAGTTGAGGACTTATCTGTTGAAGACTATCGAGGTAGCTTCTTGTTGTCCGCTGACCTCTTTTCTTTCAATTATTGTATTGTTCTACATTTCAGACGGTGTTTTTGTCAGTCAGACTTTGCTATCATTTATCTGCTCATGTACTCAGTGACACCGGATTTTGGGAATGTATTTTATGTCAGTAATTATGAGATTTTCTATGGAATTTAAATATTATGTTTTCAATATTTGAAACGATTTTTTTATTGAGAGTTATTGGCTTGCCTAGTATTGAGATAGGCGCCATCACCACTTTTGAGATTTTTGGTCGTAACACCATTCCAAAAAAAAACATTGTAGAAAGTAACAAACTAAGTAAGAAAAAAGTCAAAGTAGAAATAGTACTAAGTCTTGCAAATTTAGGACCAGTTTGGCCATAGATTTTGCCAAAATAAATTTGGGTTTTATTTGACAAACACATATTTGACCATAGATTTTGCCTACATTTTGCCAAAATCTCAAATCCCAAAACCAGCTCAATAGCTGGTTTTGGGCCAAAATATCACTATCACATTTTATTAAAATTGCCGCAAATTTTTATAATATAAAAGAGCCCATCATTTATTATTTTGTACCAATGTTGTTTCGTTTTCTCAGTCATCTGATAGTGTATCATGTAGTCATTATCAAAATTATAATTTTGTATCAAATTTATTTATGTTCATGACTATGGTTTGCAATAATATAATGGATGTTATTGATAATGATCTTGTTGGGTATTTGTGATAGTTTTTAGAACTTGTGGGTATAAGTCATGTTTCGTGTTTTTCAAAATAAATTTTGGGAAAAACTGATATCCAAACAAATTTTCATCTTCAAACCAAATTTCATCCAAATCAGATTTTTCAAAACAAATTTGGAAATCTATGGCCAAACACTAGCTTAAAATGCAAAAAATTGAAATGACATTTTCAACAATCGATGATACGATGCATATAATTTCCTTTGGTTCATCTTCATGATTGCTTAACCATTCCATAATGGCCCAAATTCCAGCCTGGACTTTACAAATTAAAGCAGAAATTGCGACAAATTTAAATTAATATGTGCATTATATTGGTGATAGTGCTTGCAAAATTTAAACTAATAGTTGAGAATTTAGTTCAATAGAGAAAAATATCAAATCAAACTTTAATGTTACAAGTAGTTTAATGAATTTGAATTATTGAAAGTTGTAAATGTTGTATAGCAATAGAGTGGTGTTTAACATCTTGTGATGTCTAAAGATAGATAAAATAAAGGGTATCCAGGTGCATAAAATATCCCGTATTATATAAGTACTTATTATAATCGTCTCTTTTCTAAACAAAACGTTTATTCCTCCCTTTTGTTGCTATACTTCGTGGATGCGATGGAACCAATTTTCTTAACTCCATATGTGAAAAAAGTTCTATTCATTTTGTTAGTTGATCTATTGTGTATGTTCTATTTGCAGACATTTTTATCGTTATATAGCGCTATTTTTTTCTTCTCTTTCTAACATGTTCTTCTGATAAAATGGTTGGGTTATGTATTTCCTAGCGTCTAATTAATTATGTCATGTATAGTTAAATATTAGTTGTAGTTCTCTCTGGAAATTCATGTGTACCAAGTCATTAATTTGTAAATGATGCAAATGGAATTCCATTTGCTGAACTTTTATACATAGTATCTGCTACTTATATGCTCTTGTCAAGATTTAGTGTTGACTATTCTTTGATGTGTATTGATAATATTAGTCACTCGATACATACGTTACGCGTGTGCCCATATAGACTAATGATTAAAAAATTTAAACAATCATACACATATTATTAGAATTTGACTTTTAAAATTTTAACAAAGTACAAAAAAGTGTAAGTTTCTGAAAAATGATTAGTGTTCATATTTAATTAACTGACCCAATAAAGGAAGAACATTTGAAGAGAAAATTTTATAAAATTTAAGGAAGTAATTAGCTCGTATTAAGCAGGACAAGAATATTATTTTGATTCGATACCTCAAAGTTTTCTTATACTAAAATATTTTAAACACCTTTAATTAGCAGAAGATTGTATACACTCATGATTATAATAAGCTAAAAATTTCAAGACACGTTTTATACAGAAATTTTTTATTTTAAAGGATAAAACATCATTCAACTTTTAATGGACATTTTGGTGATTTAACTTTTTACATTGATTAGGCTTCTTATATTTATAATAGTAATAAAAAATAGATAATAAATAAATAAATAAATAATAAATAGTATTGTGGTTAAATACTCGGTTGAAGCAACAAAAGGGGAATTTGAAAAAGGAATTACTAAAAGGGAGTGGGGGAAAGAAAGTGTTGCAGATGATAAAGATTAAGGCGTAATTTGCAACAGAATGTTCGACAAATCGGCATATGCATAACTCACCAAACCCCTTTTTGTATATGTAATAAACCTGCAACATCTAATTATCAATTATGATGAACAAATTAAGATGAATATATGTCCAAATACATTCTTACAAGCAGTGGAGCTCCAGCTTAAAAACAAAGAACTTTCTTTTCCAAATTTAAATGGAAGTTCTTGAATGAGATAAATTTCTTCAGATAAAAGTTTCCTGGTCACATAACTTTTTTATTTTTCAGTATGTTGGTGCTACTTAGAGGCCTCCAATTAATGAATTTTGACTTGATATCTAGACTCACTAATCTACATGCTTGAGATTTCATCGAATTACACTCTAAAATTTTCAACAGGATCAATTATTCAAGGCATCTATATCATCTAGTTATATTAGCAAGATCGGCATGTTAGAATATCTAACTTTTGTTGAATAAGATCAAGCATACAAAAAACTAAAAACTGCCACTGTAATGACCCTACCGGTCGTTTTGAGCTCTAACATGTCGTTCAGCGGTTTGAGGCCTTGAGTAGCTTCACTTCAGGTATTATGACTTGCATGCGTGGTCGGAATTGAATTTCGGGAAGTTCGGAGTTGATTTGGAAAGAAAATTCTCATTTCGGGAGCTTTCAGTTGGAAGAATTGGCTAAAGTGTTATTTTTGAGTAAACGGCCTCAGAATCGGGATTTGAAGGTTCAAATAGATTCATATGATGATTTTGGACTTGGGCGTGTGTCCGGATCGGGTTTTAGATGACTCGGGAGCATTTCGACGTCTATTAAGGAAGATGGCATTTTAGAAGAATTTCATAAATTTGGGTTGAGGTGTATTTCAATGTTATCAATGTCTGTTTGGGATTCCGAGTCTCGGAATAGCTCCGTGTGGTGATTTTGGTATTGGGAGCGCGTTCGGAAGTGAAATTGGAGGTCTGTAGTTCCTTTCCGGGTCATTTGGCGAAAGTTATAAATTTGAAGGTGTTTTGAGAAGTTTGACCGGTAGTGGACTTTTTGATATCGGGGTCGGATTCCGATTCCGGAAGTTAGAGTAGGTCCGTAACGTCGAACTTGACTTGTGTGCAAAATTTGAGGTCAATCGGACGTGATTTGATAGGTTTCGGCATCGAATGTAAAAATTGGAATTTCTTAGTTTCATTAGACTCGAATTGGGTGTGATTCGTGTTTTTAGCGTTGTTTGGTGTGATTTGAGGCCTCGACTAAGTCTGTGATATGTTTTGAGACTTGTTGGTATTTTCGAACGGGGTCCCGAGGGGCTCGGGTGAGTTTCGGGATGGTTTCGGACCATTTCAAGGCCATTTTTAGCTGCTGATTTTTGGCTACAGCAGTGTGCTACACGATCGCGGGGAATTGGACGCGATCGCGAATGAGAGAAAATGGCCAGTGAATCGCGATCGTGGAAGGTCTTTCGCGATCGCGTAGAGGAAAGTTTCTACTGCACTGACCTGACTTTGAAAGCTTGTATCTTGCAATCGATAAGGAATTTAGAGATGATCCATAAATGAAAGTTGTATGCCTTTGTATCTAGTTTTCATAAAATCAAACCATTAGGCATTTCGAGTTGTATCCAAAGCGTTATGATTGATACACTACATCCTGTCCGGGAAGAGTTTTGAAATTGCAATGTGTTGCATAGGGATGACTTTGGAAGATTATACCTCGTAATCTATAAGGATTTGGGAAATTATCAAAGAATGAAAGTTATAGACCTTGGTGTCTAGTTTTCAAAAGGTCAAATCATTTGTAATTTGGACTTTTATACAAAACGTTATGATCATTAAACTAGAGGCTGTTGGGAAGAGCTGGGCATTTGTTCTTCGCGATCGCGAAGGGAAAATTTTTGCTGAGAAAAGTTGTGCTTCGCGATCGTGGAGCATTTTCAGAGATAGAGATGAGTAAATACCTGGGAAAAAGTTATATATCGAGGTTTCGGCCATTTTTAGCATATTTGGAGCTATGGAGCTCGGATTGAAGCGATTTTTTAGGCGATTTTCACCATATGGAACGGTTAAGTGCTTTCTTCACAATTTTGAGTTAAATACATGAGTATATATGGATTAGAACATGGTAATTAGTGAAAATTGTGGGTTCTTGATAGAAGACCTAGAAATTGGTGTTTTTGGATTTTGACCACGAAATTGGACATGGAATTGGGAAAAAAAAATATATATTTGAGTTCATAATGTTATGGGTAATATTTATCTTTGAAAAATTTCGGAATCCGGGCATGTAGGCCCGAGGATGATTTTTATCGAATTTTCGATCGGGGTTAGAAATTGTTATAAATTGGATTATAATGGGTATTTGAGCATATATTAACGGGTTGGCACAATTATTGGCTAGTTTTGGAGCGTTGTGCATCGATTTGTGTTAACGGAAGGGTTTGCAAGCAGGTTATGGAACTTCGGAGCGAGGTACGTCTCCTTTCTAACCTTGTAAGAGGGAAATTAACCCATAGGTGAACTAAATTATCAGGTGCTTCTATTTGTGGGGGCTACGTATGCACGAGGTGACGAGAGCCCGTACGTAGCTACTAGTTATGCCTATGTCCGGGTAGTTTTAGGCTTACATCATGCTTTGTTGTTTTTATATTAGATTTCTGTTTATTGTTTTCTTTGAGAAGGAGCTGGATTGAGCATACTTATTAAATATTTTGGAAAGGAGTCAAAAAATTTTATAAAAAAAATGGGAATCTTGAAAGTTTTCATTGAAATTTCATATTTTGAAAAGAAATGGAAGAATACTTTAATAACTTGAGAAATCTATGTGTAACCGCGTCGCATGTACGATTCGCGAGCGAGGTATTTCCTTCTACTACTCTCATGGGAGCAGGCCGTTCACCTTGGCAAGTTAATAGATGAATCTATGGTTCGCGTCGTTCGACCCTTCGGCATTGCACATTTTATTTTTTTGTTGGATCGGGCCGTACGACCTCGGCATTATTTGCGCATGCTCTTTTCTTGGTACTTCCTGTGATTTGAACTGCTTAAATGCCTTGAGATATAGGTTGTTAATTGAACTGATGGAAACTGAAATTTTAATTATGAAAGAAGCTGTCACTTCTTGTTGTTATCTGTTATTTAATCATGATATTCATGCCTAGCGTCACATTTAATTATATTAATTTGACCATAGCAAGTGTCAAGTCGACCCCTCGTCACTACCTCTTCGAGGTTAGACGGGATACTTACTGGGTACACGTTGTTTTTGTACTCATACTACACTGCTATGCATTTTGTTGCACATGCACTTGTATGTCTAGTGGCCTAGTTTGGTGCAACGGAATGGTTGATATGGAGACTTACGTGAGCTTCACCTCTCGAGATGACTCGCAGCCAGCAGAGTCTCCTTCAGAGTATTGTATTGTATTTTCTCTACTGTCCAATTGTATTCCGGATGGTTATTGTATTACTTTTTTTACTTCCTAGAAATTGCTCATGCACTTGTGACATCGGGTTCTGGGATGTACATGGGATTAGTTAGTATTGAAAATTGGTTAAAGACATTATTATTTACTCGGTGAAGTTCATTATTTATTTATAAATGCAAGGAAAAGAAATGATTTCAAAAATATTAAAATGAGAATTTAATTAACTATTTAGTGTTGGCTTGTTTGATAGTGGTGTCCGGCGCCATCACGACCTTTACTGGAATTTTGGTCGTGACAACATGATAGAATTAAGAATGAAGCTATCTGGGACAGAATGGGAGTAGACTCTGTGGAGGACAAGATGCGGGAGTCGCGGCTCAGATGGTTCGGACACGTTAGGAGAATAAACATTGATGCCCCTGTCAGGAGGTGTGAGAGGTTGGCCATGGAGAGTGTGAGAAGGGGTCGAGGTAGGCCTAAGAAGTACTGGGGAGAAGTGATTAGGCAGGACATGGCGCTGGTTCAGCTCACTGAGGACATGACACTTGATAGGAGGGTGTGGAGGTCGAGGATATTCTTTGATTTTTATTACGGTATGTGTTTTTGTTCGCCTCAGGTATTGTATTCTGTGTTGCTATTTGGATGCTGTTTATTTTTAATTATGTTTTTTATTATTTATTATTATTATTATTATTATCTTTTTTTGCTTCTTACTTGCTTCCCTCTTCTTCTTCTTTCCCTTCCTGAGCCGAGGGTCTATTGGAAACAACATCTCTACTTGCATTAGGTAGGGGTAAGGTCTGCGTACAGTCTACCCTCCCCAGACCCCACATGTTGGGACCAAACTGGGTTCGTTGTTGTTGTACAACATGATATCAGATCCCTAGGTTCCCTTAGGTCTCACGAGTCATGAGCAAGTCTACTAGAGTCTTGCGGTTCGGTACAGAGATTTCTATACTTATCTTCGAGAGGATACGGGGGTTGTTAGGAGCACTTCCCTTCTTGATTCCTCATCGTGCAAATTGATCCTTTTGAGGCTTGTACCTTTATTTCTTTCCTACTAAATCTTATACGACGTGAAGAGCTTGTTATGGATTGGGAATCGAGGAATTGACATGGGACTATAGATATGGTGCAGGATGTTTCTACATGCGTATTTGATTGGGGTATAACCGTCGTCCTTCGGAAGGTCGTCCTGTCATTTTAGCTCATCATCAGTATTACCTATGGTTTTGAGATTTGGCATTGATTGTTATGACAATTCGTGCATTGCTATCGCATAGTGTTTTTGTAATGTAGGATGCTTGTTTAGGCGTCGAGGAAGTGAATGACCTGAAATGCGGTTTTACATAGTGCATGATTCAGAGATTCAGTATTCTATTTTCGGCAGAGGAAAGGCAGTCGGACTAGGAATGTTCAGATTTGGGTTGATGGAGTAACGAGGATTGGTATTTTCGAGCATGGTAGAGTTCTCAGTTGTGATGTTGTGTCATCGTCCTTGTTGAACACGTTAAGGTTCACCGATGCTATGGCCTTCTTTAGTTTGCCTTCGGGGCAGGGTATTGTGAAATGGTGAGATGCGGTTGTCAGAGATAACGGGGTGTAGCGATTTCAGAATGGAATTGGTACTTCCAGTATTGATGGCTCAATAAAGATGACTTCTAAGAGGTTTAGAGTTGGTAGAGGCTCATTTGTTCGGGTGTTACGGAGATGGATTCGGATTTGGGTCAACAATTGGGCGATGAAGGACAACGAAGGACATGTGGGAGGTGTTTTGCGGTGGTTGAATTGCTAGAAGGTCAAGTGTGAAAAGTAGAAGTCAAGGAATTTCTTAAAGGAGAGGGTTGAACCAAAGTGGGAGAGTTGCAAAGTAGCATAAGAGTTATGTGGTAGGATGGTCACACGCCTTGAGGAAAGTCTTGAGCCATTTGGGAAATTCATGGTGGACAACAAATAGGTCCACGCATTTTTATTTAGGTGCAACATGACTTCGAGTTTGGAATGCATTTTTGGACTTTTAGCTGATGTCAATGGGGAAGAAGGAACCTCGGTGGGTCTCAGGGTTATGTAATTGTAGCTTCAAACTAAGTGGGAGAGTCCCACCATCTATGATTGGACCGCGTGGTCGTCTACTTATGCGGCTTCTGGTTATCGGCGTATTGGTGAGTTATTACACCTAAGGAAAAAGAACGTAAGTGGTAATTTAAGCAAAGGAATTGATAGAGGTGTGCTATAGTTGGCCTTATCGACTCATGTTCGGGCTTTGGGAAAATTCAGGATTTATGATTCGTACAGAGGTGATTTACAAGGAAAGTTATCCAGTCGGGTGCTTTATTAAGATGGGTGTTCATATGCCATCGGAACTTTGGAGTTGATTAGATTCGGGAGCAAGCCAGAGTTGGTGACTTTGAACAACGGTCCTAGAGAATTCAAAGGTTAAAATGTGGTGCCTAAGGATTTCAAACCCGCGGTATGGTTAAGAATCGAGCTTTGTAGCGGCTTATGATAAAAGGCACGAAATGTTATATGATATTTTTTACTTGCAGAGTCGCATTTGGAAATATCAAAATGACTTCGAATTCGTAGAGGAATTATCAAAATGGGTGTACCAGTTGAGGATGCGAATGTGCGTGTAAGGAGGGCATGAAAGGGTTCATGGGTTTTGATACAATATGGTCTCGTGGAATGAGGTTACTCAGGATGAGTGTGAATTGAGTTGTTATGTGTTGACTGGAGTTGTCATAATTCCTAAGTCAAGTTAAGAATAAGTTAGAAGAAGTCCGGTCTACTAGCCATGGTTGAATTGGCATGATGGTGGCGGTGATCAGTACCTCTAGCGTGATTAGATTATGCATGCGATTTGTGGCGGTATGTGCGAGGCTTGACGGCTGTCGTAATCAATTTTATTTTGAAATATCCAAGTATTTTGTTCTGTTATGTTTAGGCGGATCCCGAAAGGGTTATGGTGGTTTAGACCACTACTTGAGGATTTACATGTTCTGCGGTTATGAGAATTCACTCGCGTATTGTTATGGTTCTCTTGGAATAAGTTAAGTAAAAAGTTTCTATGTGATGAAGTGTTCACCCTATTAGTGGTCCAGGAGTTATGATGAAATTCTTGTACTATCGCATATTGGCGTGATAGGTGCAGTGAGCGATATGAAATTTAAAAGTGAGGATCAGGGTTGCGGTTCGGTGTTGGCAAGGATGTCACAAGCTCGGATGAGCAGGAAAGGGATTTGAATGTTTAAAGTAAGCTGGTATTGTCTTCAGCATCACCTGAGATCAGTGTTTTGTAAAAGAGGCTTTGCATCCTGGTTATGGATTCTTGATTTGCTTTACAGCGTTAGTGCGGCCAGTGGTATGGATGTGCAGACTTGTTACCTTGTGCGGAAGGTCGTGGAAACATATCTCACGGAAAGATTGTACAAGTGTGCCATTGTAGTCACTCGATTGATTGAAGATTTAAACCAAGCATGAAGAATGTGGTAATATATCTTATTTGAGAATTTATGCCTGGAGGATGCTTGGTTCATTTGGTTGCAGAATGTGGAAGTTTGCTCCGGTTATGATGGTTTCTCTTGTGTGTCATGGGAAAAAGGGGGTTATTAGAGACCCGTGTAAGGTTAATAGCCTAGTACGGTGCGATCAGAATCGGCTTGAGGTCTGTGGATGGATTTAAATATGATTATGGGCTCTATGTGAGTCAGATGTGTTCATTTCAGTATAGCGCTCCTCATGGAGAAGTATTAGAACATTGGATGTTGTTCCGTCGTCTACTATTTCATGTAATATTATGTTGTGCCGTGTGAGTTGTGAAACGGCATGATAAATTTCTTATGTGTTGAGGTTCCGCGTAGCGATGGTGTCATGTGAGCAGGATGGCTCTTGAGATTCAGATCATATATCGCACCTCAGTTGTGCTTGCGTTTTGTAGCTTATGGCGCTATATGTCTCCCCAGGGATGGTATTTTGCATTTAGCGTTTCTTGTTACCGATATTCAGTATTTTGTAGTAATGAGCAATTTAGCTCGGTATGTATCTCCTTATGTGAATTTTATGTGTGGATCAGGTGGCACACCGCCACAGGTATGTTATTTGGATCGGGTTGCACGCCGCAACAGTGTGATGTTGAGTACGGTTTTCTATATTCTATTTTGTGTTTCTTGTTCTCATTTTCTGAGGAAAGTTCATATTAGTGCATAAGTTGAGTAGTCCATTCCAGAGTCCGTTTTCCTTATGTATCGCGTTCGAGTTCTATCCTATTGGCACATTATGGCATCATATGAGACTTTTGGTCATGTCTGGGGTGGCTTACTGCCCGAGCAGTTCGTACTGGGTGAAACAAGATTATTGGATCTATGATCGGTGCAATCAGATTAAATGAAGTGTATTAAAGAGCAAATTCCAATATTGATTCAGAATGAGGTGACGACTCTTGTCATAAGTATAACCTCGATGATTTTTTGACTCGCCAGTTGGTTATGAAATTCTACACATCTCTTTTGTCGTGGCGGTCATGTAAAAGTTAGGGCAGGATGTATATAGGTCATGTGATGCATTGGGAGCATCAAATTTGTGGAATTTCGTCTATTATGATAAGAGAATGTTATTATGCTCCTGTGAATGAAGTGGCGCAAGGTGTGGATTCAACAAAGATATGCATTCATGTTCTGGTACATTGTGTGGTGATTGATACGGTGTGCATATGTTGAAAGCAGGCCCGGTGGAGAGTTTTGAATGTTGGAATTTTGCTCTAAGGCTCATTTGACTAAATAAAAGGGAAAATCTTCAGATTGACTCGAGCTAATGTACTCAACTGGGTTGTGGTAGCACGGGTAGGTGCACGAGGTGTTGAACAGTGATTTTGGACAACTCCGGAGAAGTTCTTGGCACGTTCGAGGACGAACTTATGTTTAAGTGGTAGAGAATGTAACGACCCGACCTGTCGTTTGAGCTCTAGCACGTCGTTCAGCGGTTTGAGGCCCTGAGTAGCTTCACTTCAGGTATTATGACTTGCATGCGTGGTCGGAATTGAATTTCGGGAAGTTCGCAGTTGATTGGGAAAGAAAATTCTCATTCGGGAGCTTTAAGTTGGAAGAATTGGCTAAAGTGTGATTTTGAGTAAACGACCTCAGAATAGGGATTGAATGTTCCAATAGATTCGTATTATGATTTTGGACTTGGGCGTGTGTCCGGATCGAGTTTTGGATGACTCAGGATTGTTTCGACGTCTATTAAGGAAGTTGGCATTTTGGAAGAATTTCATAAATTTGGGTTGAGGTGTATTTCAATGTTATCAATGTCCGTTTGGGATTCTGAGTCTCGGAATAGCTCCGTATGGTGATTTTTGTATTGGGAGCGCGTTCGGAAGTGGAATTGGATGTCCGTAGGTTATTTCAGGGTCATTTGGGAAGGTTTTTTGAGAAGTTTGACTGGTAGTGGACTTTTTGATATTGCGGTCGGATTCCGATTCCGAAAGTTAGAGCAGGTCAGTAACGTCTAACGTGACTTGTGTGAAAAATTTGAATTCAATCGGACGTGATTTGATAGGTTTCGGCATCGAATGTAGAAATTGGAATTTCTTAGTTTCATTAGACTCGTATTGGGGTGTGATTTGTGTTTTTGGCGTTGTTTGATGTGATTTGAGGCCTCGACTAAGTCCGTGATATGTTTTGAGACTTGTTGGTATGTTCGGACGGGGTCCCGAGGGGCTCGTGTGACTTTCGGGGTGGTTTCGGGCCATTTCTAGGCCATTTTTAGCTGCTGGTTTTTGGCTACAGCAGTGTGCTACGCGATCGCGGGAATTGGTCGCGATCGCAATGAGTAAAATGAGAGAAAATGGCCAGTGAATCGCGATTGCTGAAGGTCTTTCGCGATCGCGTAGAGGAAAGTTTATGCTGCACTGACCCGAATTTGGAAGCTTGTTTCTTGCAATCGATAAGGAGTTTGGAGATGATCCAAAAATTAAAGTTGTAGCCATTTGTGTAAAGTTTTTACAAAATCAAACCATTTGGCATTTGGAGTTGTATCCAAAGACTTATGATTGATATAATACAGCTTGTCCGGGAAGAGTTTGGAAATCGCATTGTGTTGCATAGGGCTGATTTTGGCAGATTATACCTCGTAATCTATAAGCAATTGGGAAATGATGAAAGAATAAAAGTTGTAGCCTTTGGTGTCTAGTTTTCAAAAATTCAAACCATTTGTAATTTGGACATTTATACAAAATGTTATGACCATTATACTAGAGGTTGTTGGGAAGAGCTGGGCATTTGTTCTTCGCGATCGCGAAGGGCAAATTTTGGGCTGAGAAAATGCTCCGCGATCGCGATGAGTAAATACCTGGGCAGAAGTTATATATCGAGGTTTCGGGCATTTTTAGCATATTTGGAGCTATGGAGCTCGGATTGAAGCGAATTGAGGCTATTTCCACCATATGGAATGGGGTAAGTGCTTTCTTCACAATTTTGAGTTAAATACATGAGTATATATTGATTAGAACATGGAAATTAGTGAAAATTATGGGGCTTTGGTAGAAGACCTAGAAATTGGTATTTTTTTATTTTGACCACGAAATTGGACATGGAATTGGGAATAAAATATATATTTGAGTTCGTAATGTTATGGGTAATATTTATCTTCGAAAAATTTCAGAATCCGGGCACGTGGGATCGAGGGTGATTTTTATCGCTTTTTTGATCGGGATTAGAAATTGTTATAAATTGGATTATAATGGGTATTTGAGCATATATTAACGGGTTGGCACAATTATTGGCTAGTTTTGGAGCGTTGTGCATCGATTTGTGTTAACGGAAGGGTTTGGAAGCCGGTTATGGAACTTCGGAGCGAGGTACGTCTCCTTTCTAACCTTGTAAGAGGGAAAATAACCCGTAGGTGAACTAAATTATCAGGTGCTTCTATTTGTAGGGGCTACGTATGCACGAGGTGACGAGAGTCCGTACGTAACTACTAGTTATGCCTATGTCCGGGTAATTTTTAGGCTTACATCATGCTTTGTTGTTATTATATTTGATTTATATTTATTGTTTGCTTTGAGAAGGAGCTAGATTGAGCATGCTTATTAAATATTTTGGAAAGGAGTAAAAAATTTTTATAAAAAAAGTGGGAATCTTGAAAGTTTTCATTGAAATTTCATATATTGAAAAGAAATGGAAGAATACTTTAATAACTTTAGAAATCTATGTGTAACCGCGTTGCATGTATGATTCGCGAGTGGGGTATTTTCTTCTACTACTCTCATGGGATCGGGTCGTTCGCCTCTGCAGGTTAATAGATGCATCTATGGTTCGCGTCGTTCGACCCTTCGGCAGTGCACATTTAATTTTTTTGTTGGATCGGTCCGTATGTCCTCGACATTATTTGCGCATGCTATTTTCTTGGTACTTTCTGTGATTTGAACTGCTTAAATGCCTTGAAATATAGGTTGTTAATTGAACTGATGGAAACAGAAATTTTAATTATGAAAGAAGCTGTTACTTCCTGTTGTTATCTGTTATTTAATCATGACATTCATGCCTAGCGTCACATTTAATTATATTAATTCGACCCTAGCAAGTGTCAAGTCGACCTCTCGTTACTACCTCTTCGTGGTTAGACGGGATACTTACTGGGTACACATTGTTGTTGTACTCATGCTACACTTGTTGTGCATTATGTTGCACAGGCACATGTATGTCTAGTGGCCTCGTTTGGCGCAACGACATGGTTGATACGAAGACTTAGGTGAGCTGCACCTCTCGAGACGACTAGCAACCAGCAAAGTCTCCTACAGAGTATTGTATTGTATTGTATTTTCTCTAATGTCCAATTGTATTCTGGATGGTTATTTTATTACCTTTTTTACTTTCTAGAAATTGCTCATGAACTTGTGACACCGGGTTCTGGGATGTACATGGGATTATNTTATTCAGAATAGTTCCTTATACGTTGTATGTGTATTTTGAAGTTGTTTTAGTTGATTGTGAGCCAACCGGAGGTCTTTCCACCCGAGAGGTCTATTTTTGTGTACCGTGTTGTCGTCTTTGAGGTAAGTATCTTGCTTAACCTTGTGTGGCGGAACTACCCCTTAGGATTAAGTCTTCCTTGATGATTGTACTCTGAGTATGCGAGCNATTGAAAATTGGTTAAAGACATTATTATTTACTCGGTGAAGTTCATTATTTATTGCTAAACGCAAGGAAAAGAAATGATTTCAAAAATATTAAAATGAGAATATAATTAACTATTTAGTGTTGGCTTCCCTGACAGTGGGGTCGGCGCCACCACGACCTTTAATGGAATTTGGGTCTGTGATGACCCAAATGGTCATCCCGTATATTCTAGCTTATTCTGTGTTCCGAGGTAGTGAAAATCTCCTTCTATCTCACCTAGATTTGCGTGCGCAGAACGGGCGTGTAGCCGGGAAGCCTTTATGTGAAAAACTGATTAAAATAATAATTTTGTATTAGAAAATTTAATAAAGTTGACTTCCGTCAATGTTTTTGGTAAACGGACCCGAACCCGTGAGGAAAATATCGGACTTGGGCGTATGCCCGGAATTGAATTCCGAGGTCCCAAGTCCGAGAAACGAATTTTTAACGAAAATTGTATTCTGAAAAATATAAAGGCTTTTGAAAATGAAATTTGATGTCAAACATGTGCTATCGGGCCTGTATTATGATTCCGGAGCCCGGAACAGGTTCAATATGGTTATTATGTGTTATCTGTGAAATTTGGTAAGAAACGGACTTGGTTTGACGTGTTTCAGATCAAAAACGGGAAATTTGAAAGTTTATGAAGTTTTGAAATATTTCATTGATTTTGAGGTTTATTTCGATGTTTTTGATGTTAATTTGGTGATTTGATTAGACGAATAAGTCCGTAGATGTATTTGAGGTTTTGTGCATATTTGGTTTTGAGCCCCGAGGGCTTGGGTAGGTGTCGGAGTGCAAAACTTAGGAAACATCTGGTGTAAAATGAGTTTTCTGATGTATGGTGTGTTACAATATGTGATCGCATAGGTATAGTTGCGATCACATAGTAGTGTGAGTGGGAGGGGGGGG
>ML408424.1:13631-77073 GCA_005239525.1 Nicotiana knightiana | reverse complement strand
GGGCTGAGTAGAACTCTGTGCGGTCGCACCTCCTAATACGCGATCGCAGTGCTTGGGGTCCAGTCCTCTATGTGATCGCATACACCCCTCCGCGATTGCATAGTACTAAATGCCCAGTTATTTTAAATGCCAAAATCAGAATGTTCACTACGGGATTCTTTCAAAATTCATAAACCCTCTTCTTTTCCACAACTCCTAGGCGATTTTTGAAGTTATTCCGCACCATAACCTCTTAGGTAAGTAATCTTCAACTTGTTTTCTTCCATTTTCATCAACATTCTATTAGATTCTAGGCCTAAAATCATGAAATAATAGGTAGAAATTGGGGTTTGGGGTATGTTTAAGGATTTTTTATTATTTGGGAATTTGACCTCGTTTTGGGGTCGGATTTCAAAACAAATTATATATTCGGGCTCGTGGGGAAATGGGTTATCGGAATTTGTAAAATTTGTCAAGTTCCGAGGTGCGGGCCTGGGGGTCGATTTTTATAATTTTGTAAAGATTGAGACTTTATTATTCAGAATAGTTCCTTATACGTTGTATGTGTATTTTGAAGTTGTTTTAGTTGATTGTGAGCCAACCGGAGGTCTTTCCACCCGAGAGGTCTATTTTTGTGTACCGTGTTGTCGTCTTTGAGGTAAGTATCTTGCTTAACCTTGTGTGGCGGAACTACCCCTTAGGATTAAGTCTTCCTTGATGATTGTACTCTGAGTATGCGAGCTGACGAGTGTGTACTCGTACTTATTTGCAATTAGATTGCCCTTTTAGGATTCGTAGATTCTTATATTACTTGTGTATGATTTGTAATTGTTACATTTAAATCCTTGGTTGTTAATTTGATCCCTTCCTGTTTAAATTAGAATTACTTGTTTTTGGATTCTTTCGTTGGCTATTTGACTTTACTTGACTTAACTGAATATTCTACTTCTCTTATCATCATGCTATATTTTCTTCCTAGCTTGCCTAATTAACTATAATTAGTGTGATCTAGCCTTATAGTTGACTAGCCGTAGTTGGAACATCTATTCGTTGGTGTCAAGCATGCCAGTGTGTCTTACATTGTGAATTATATGACTTTCCCTTAAGTACCACTTAGGTTTAATTGCTAGACATTTATGTTATTGGTATTTCCTTGATGTTGACTATTACTGGGACTTTGTTTAAGCTGAGTGTTATTCCGTGAAGTTAACTATTTAGGAGAGATTGGTCATTCATGTTATTTATCTTGTAGACCAGTGGTGTCTTGACTAGTCCTCGTCACTACTCCACCAAGGTTAGTCTTGATACTTACTGGGCGCCGCTGTGGTGTGCTCATACTACACTTCTGCACATTTTTGTGTGCATATCCAGGTTCATATTGTAGTAGCTGTGTGGGTGATTTGCCGAGGAGACTCAAGGTAACCTGCTGCTGCGTTCGTAGGCATCGGAGTCACCTTCTTTGTATTTATTATTCATACAATGTTGTATCTATTTCCAAACAGTTGTACTTAGAAGTTGTAGAAGATTCGTAGAGCTTATGACTTGTACTACCGGTTTTGGGAAAGTTTGTACATTCTGTTGAGATTCTATATCGAGACTGTTAGTTTTCCTTTTATTTATTGTTGTTATTCAGTAACTGTTAGGCTTACCTAGTCCCTAAGACTAGGTGCCATCACGATACCCAACGGAGGGAATTTTGGGTCGTGACAAGTTGGTATCAGAGCTCTAGTTTCATAGGTGCTACGAGTCATAAGCGAGTTTAGTAGAGTCTTGCGGATCGGTACGGAGACGTCTGTACTTAGCTTCGAGAGGCTACGTAACTATTAAGGCTATTTCATTTCCTTCATTTCTATCGTGCGAGTCTACTGATCTTGATGTTTGAAATTATTGTTCCATTCTCTCACCGATGGTGAGGACACGAACAACGGTTCCTGATGATGTTACCCCGAAGCAAGTGCCGCAAGGGTCAGAGACAGGGGCCAACGGGGAGCACGTGCCGCAGTTAAGATGCCTACCAGAGTAGCCGTTGAGGAGTCTCCAGTAGTTCTACTTGAGGGGTAGATACTGGAGGTGCCTGTTGCTACCCCGGACTTCAGGAGGCCTGGGCATAATATTGAGTACAATTGGTACGTTGATTCAGGCAGGGTTGATTCTAGTGCATCAGTTGCTTCACGGATCAGGGGAGGAGTTTAGACTCCCATAGCCTACACTCCAGAGCAGTGAGATCACATTTGGTCAGGTACCCATTGTCATGACAGCACGACATCTGGTTTCAGTTCAGCCGTGGTTAGGGTAGCAGCATCGTAGGAAGAATACCTTGAACTTGAGAGGTACAGGAAGTACCACCTTTCTATCTTTTAGTAGATTTGCGGGAGATGGTGCCCAGGGTTTCTGGGAGGAGTGTCACTATATTCTTCGTACTTTGGGTAATGTGGAGACGAGCGGGATTGCTTTGTCACGTCTCAGGTTCACAGTAGTGGGTGGATCAGTGGTGGCGACATGTTAGTTGGGGTGACCTAGCCTAGTTAGCTTCACTAGCATGGATTCGGTCTTTCGGAGATGCTTTGGGAGAGGTTGCACCTCAGTTCCTTCGGGATGTACGGCACACGAAGTTTGAGTAGTTATGTCAGGGCGCTGTGTCACTATTGGAGTATGCCGTTAGATTCAGTGAGTTGACCAGATATACACCTCGTTTGATTGTTTCAGTTAGGATATGAGTCCGTAGAGTTTTGAGAGATTCAGACATGATATTCGGTTCAGCGAGACTCGGGAGTTAGAGTAGGATGCCTCGTTTCAGCAGGTAGTGGGGATCGCTCGCCGGTTAGAGAGCATGTGGGACCGGGAGCGAGAGGTCAGACGAGATCAGAGAGAGAGTTTAGGGAGGCAATGAGGCCTCGTAGATCGGGGGAATCTACTAGTCCGTATTATGGAGGCAAGGTACGACACGGTAGAAGTTTTGTGGGTCAACCAGTTCAGTTTGCATTACCATCTTCGCATGGGATTTCAGGTACTCATGGGTCTCAGGGGGTTCGTATTGTGTGTTTTTCCACAACCTTGATGGCAGCAAGATTGTTTTCAGTGTGGAGATGTTAGCCACAGGGTGAGAGATTGTCCCAAGATTCAGGCAGGTGTGGGGTAGCAGGGTATTCGGGTGAGTAGAGGGCGCCTAAGAGGGGGAGGCCCGACCCGTTGATGTGTTGCATATAGTAGGTCGGAGGCCGATGTGCCAGATATTACCACAAAGGTATGTTTTGATGTGTTACAGGGGGGCACCGATTGTATTTAATTATAGCTCTGCTGGTCGGCGAGTTCCCTTATTTGTTGATTCATATATGAGTGAGTTCCATGTTTTGAACTCCATTTTGTGTTTACTCCTGTTGGGAGATTCTATGAGTAGTAGCCCGTGTCTATCGTTGTTTTATTCATTCTTGATAATAGTGACACTGGAAGTAAGTCCTTGTTGTTCTCCATGGTAAGCTTTATGTGATTTTCCTGAGTATTTTGTTTAGGAGTTGTGATTTGATACCCCATCGAGATGTGAGATCAGCTAGTGTTATGATTTTATCAGCTGAGATGAATTAGTGGAGGAATTTCAATTGGTATGATATATTTTCGGTATGTGATTCAGAGTTGAGGACGAAGTCCTCGTGATATTTTTGATTCGATATGTTTTGATCGGGCTGAGTACCGCAGTGGGAATTTTCTCAGGATGGTATCCTTGTGATTTGTTCATATGCGTTGCTTCTTCCTTGTTATATTGCTTTTGGTAAGTCGGTATTGATAGAGAGTTGTGCCTATGGCCTTGTTTGATAGTTCCGTTATATGTTTCTATTTTCATATTCAGTCATTCCGTTATATGTTTCTTTAGTTTGTTTGCGGGATTTGTGCCCGGTGATGTCAGTTGTGGCTGGTGACTCGGATGTTTAATAATGAAGTCTTATTGTTCATTGCATCATTATCAGTGTTATGGGGTTTGGAAAACAGAGTTCTTTCAGATGTGGGGCTAATTGCCAATGTCGAGTTGGTTTCGGGCAGCTATTGTGATAAAAAATGTTATATGAGCCTATGTGTGATGTACTATGTTGTGTGGTCGTGCCTTGTGGGTGTAGTCATGAGTTGATGCAGCTGATTGAGGCTAATGCCGAATATGGATTTAGAATCGGGTCTTTTGTAAATGAGTAGAGGGTGAGAAGTAGAGGTATGAGGCTTATCGGTGGTGATGTGAAGGCTATATTGCGGTTGTGATTGTATCATCGGGCTTATGAGGATTTGGGTGTCGTGGGATCACCCGCGGGTATGTGTTAGACATGTACCATCAGTGATTGGATGAGTTCAAGGTGAATCTTGGCACATTCGAGGACGAACGTTTGTTTAAGAGGGGGAGGATGTGATGACCCAAAAGGTCATCCCGTATATTCTAGCTAATTCTGTGTTCCGAGGTCGTGAAAACCTCCTTCTATCTCACTTCGATTTGCGTGCGCAGCCCGGGCGTGTATCCGGGAAGCCTTTATGTGAAAAACTAATAAAAATGACAATTTTGTATTAGAAAATTTAATAAAGTTGACTTCGGTCAATGTTTTTGGTAAACGGATCCAGACCCGTGATTTGACGGTCCCAGAGGGTCTGTCGGAAAATATGGGACTTGGGCGTATGCCCGTAATCGAATTCCGAGGTCCCAAGTCCGATAAAGGAATTTTTAAAGAAAATTGTTTTTTGAAAAATATAAAAGCTTTCGAAAATGAAATTTGATGTGAAACCTGTGTTATCGGGCCCGTATTATGGTTTCGGAGCCTGGAACATGTTCAATATGGTTATTATGTGTTATCTATAAAATTTGGTAAGAAACGGACTTAACTTGACGTGTTTTGGATCAAAAACGGGAAATTTTAAATATTTCATTGATTTGAGGTTTAATTCGATGTTTTTTATGTTAATTTGGTGATTTGATTACACGAATAAGTCCGTAGGATGTATTTGAGGTTGTGTGCATATTTGGTTTTGAGCCCCGAGGGCTCGGGTGAGTTTCGGGTAGGTGTCGGAGTGCAAAACTTAGGAAGAATCTGGTGTAAAATGAGTTTTCTGATATCTGGTGTGTTACACTATGCGATCGTATAGGTATAGTTGCGATCGCATAGTAGTGTGAGTGGGGGGGGGGTCAGAATGTTGCCCTATGTGATCGCATAAAGGGGTTAGGCAAGATGGGGGATGGGGGCTGGATAGTACTCTGTGCGGTCGCACCTCTTGATACGCGATCGCAGTGCTTGGGGTTCAGCCCTCTATGAGATCGCATACACCCCTCCGCGATCGCATAGTACTAAATGCCCAGTTATCTTAAATGCCAAAATAAGAATGTTCACTACGGGATTCTTTCAAATTTCATAAATCCTCTTCTTCTCCACAGCTACTAGGCTATTTTTGAAGCAATTCCTCACCATAACCTCTTAGGTAAGTAATCTTCAACTCGTTTTCTTCCATTTTCATAAACATTTTGTTAGATTCTAGGCCTAAAATCATGAAATCATAGGTAGAAATTGGGGTTTGGGGTATAGTTAGGGCTTTTTGATTATTTGAGAATTTGACCTCGTTTTGGGGTCGGATTTCAAAACAAATTATATATTCGGGCTCGTGGGGGAATGGGTAATCGGAATTTATAAAAAAATTTGGGTTCCGAGGTGCGGGCCCGGGAGTCGACTTTTGGGTCGATTTTTATAATTTTGTAAAGATTGAGACTTTATTATTCGGAATAGTTCCTTATATGTTGTATGCGTATTTTGAAGTTGTTTTAGTTGATTGTGAGCCGTCCGGAGGTCTTTCCGCCCGAGAGGTCTATTTTTGAGTACCGAGTTGTCGTCTTTGAGGTAAGTATCTTTCCTAACCTTATGTTGGGGAACTACCCCTTAGGATTGATTCTTCCTTGTTGATTCTAGTCTGAGTATGCGAGGTGACGAGTGTGTACTCGTACTTATTTGCAATTTGATTGCCCTTTTTAGGATTCGTAGATTCTTATATTACCTGTATATGATTTGTAATTGTTACATTTGAATCCTTGGTTATTCATTTCGTCCCTTCCTGTTTAAATTAGAATTACTTGTTTTTTGGATTCTTTCGTTGGCTATTTGACTTTACTTGACTTAACTGAATATTCTACTTCTCTTATCATCATGCTATATTTTCTTCCTAGCTTGCCTAATTGACTATATGTGTCATCTAGCCTTATAGTTGACTAGCTGTAGTTGGAACATTTATTCGTTGGAGTCAAGCATGCCCGTGAGTCTTACATTGTGAATTATATGACTATTCCCTTAAGTGTCACTTAGGTCTAATTGTTATACATTTATGTTATTGGTATTTCCATAATGTTGCCTATTACAGGGCCTTTGTTTAAGCTAAGTGTTATTCCGTGAAGTTAACTGTTTAGGTGAGATTGGTTATAGTTGTTGACTTCCTTGCCGAGATGTTGTGGTTTCTATTACTGGTTTTGCTGTTAATGATATTGTTTGTATTGTTGACTCCCTTGCTGGGATGTGATGGTTTCTATTACTGTTTATGCTGTTAATGATATTGTTTGTACTGTTGACTCCCTTGCCGGGATGTTGTGGTTTCTATTACTAGTTATGCTGCTAATGATATTGTTTGTATTGTTGACTCCCTTGCCGGGATGTGGTGATTTATCGGTCATATTGTTGGGTTTTCCTTGCCAAACTGTTGTTCTTGATATTGGTTGGGTGAGGAAGAGTGTAAAGCACGAAGGGTGATGCCGTGTATTGTGAGGACGAGAGTGTTAAAGCACGAAAGGTGATGCCGTGTCATGTTATGATATTAAAGCACGAAGGATAATGTCGTGCCATGTTATGATATTAAAGCACGAAGGATAATGTCGTGCCATGTTATGATATTAAAGCACGAAGGATAATGACGTGCCGTATCTATTTATTTATTGTGAGGATGAGAGTAAAAGCACGAAGGGTGATGTCGTGCACTTGTTTTGGTGAGAATGAGCGTAAAGCACTAAGGGTGATGCCGTGCACTTGTTTTGGTGAGAATGAGAGTAACGCACGAAGAGTGATGTCGTGCACTTGTATTGGTGAGGGTGAGAGTAAAAGCACGAAGGATGATGTCGTGCACTTGTCTTTGCATTTTTTTTCGTTGTTCTAAATTTGGATATTCCTACTGATCTCTTACTGCGTTTATTGGCAAGACTTGATATTCCTCCTGTACGGCATGGTAATTTCTGAGTTACGGACTGAGTGCCAGTGGATAAATCTTGAGGAGATTTTAATCAAGGGATTTTGTTGAAAAGTATCATTGGAAAAGCAATGGTTTGAAATGATTATATTTGAATACTTATACATCGAAGATATATTTGAAAAACACTAGTCTTGCCTAAAATGATATTTGGAAGTCAATTATTGGGAAAGCATCTTTGAGAAGTTTCGTATTTTGAAAGAAACTATGGTTTACGTAATTCTCTCTATTAAATATACTTATATCTACTTTTGGAGAAAATGTGTTTTCAAAGGAAACTCTTCCATACTAAAATGATTTTATTTGCAAAAGTTTTCATATGAACTATTGTTTAAAGATTTCCACCAGTTTATGGATTTTTGTGGCTAAGGCCCGATGTGAACAAACCGACGTAGAGTTGAGTTATTGGTGTTCTCTATTATATTGTGTTTCCTTTCGGTTTGGCTTGTTTTGTTGTCTATCTTTCTGGGTATTTTTGTACTATTTCGTGGTTGATTTCTGTAATTGCCTTCCGCTTTATATTGTCATTGTTGTAAATTATTCCGTGAAGTCTTACATAGATGTAACTGTTATCGCCTCTGTGTTAAAACTCAGAAGATCAGAAGAACTGTTAGAAGAAACAGAAAATATATATAAACGATAAGTAATATTCCGAGTCCACAATTTTCTTGTGTGTCCTTAAGGAATTTTAACCCCCTCACAAGTTGCCAAGGTAATGGATTAAATCCTCCCAGGATGAAACGGAATAACCTTCCTGCAACAGTGGCAATACCAACTGCAGGATACCAACAAACTCAAAGAACGGAGCAAGATCACACTTACGAAGTTGAGAGAGAGAGAGACTGCGAAGTAGAATGCAGTATTCAGAAAGGGAATTCGTTTTTCAGTGTCTGGAAAATTAAGCCATGCCTCAGAATTTATAGGCAACTATAGGCAACTATTGGAAGAGGTGTGATGTCTGTTCAGGAAAATAAAGTGTCTGTTCAGGAAGGAAAACAAGCAAAGGCAGCGTTTTTGGATTTTAGTTAATTCCGTTAATGAACTAACTGACATTTAATTTAATGATTAAATAATTAATTAAATAAACTTTGCNTAGTTGTCTTTCACCAATGTGGTACAAAGTTCATGACAAAAGCTCACTTGATTCAAATTTTCATTTCCCTCCATTTTATTTCCCACCATTTCCCAATTCATACTCTTAGACTTTTAAGCTCAATGCTTAAAGTCTTTAAGCCCAATGCTTAAAGTCCAACAGTAACGTTCGGTCATTTCTACATTCATGTTATTTATCTTGTAGACCTGTGGTGTCTTGACTAGTCCTCGTCACTACTCCACCGAGGTTAGTCTTGATACTTACTGGGCACCGCTGTGGTGTGTTCATACTACACTTCTGCACATTTTTGTGTGCAGATCGAGGTTCATATTGTAGTAGCTGTGTGGGTGATTGCCGAGGAGACTCAAGGTAACCTGCTCCTGCGTTCGAAGGTGTCGGAGTCACCTTCTTTGTATTTATTATTCATACACTGTTGTATCTATTTTCAAACAGTTGTACTTAGAAGTTGTAGAAGATTCGTAGAGCTTATGACTTGTACAACCGGTTTTGGGAAAGTTTGTACATTCTGTTGAGATTCTATATCGAGACTGTTAGTTTTCCTTTTATTTATTGTTGTTATTCAGTAACTGTTAGGCTTACCTACTCCCTAAGACTAGGTGTCATCACGATACTCAATGTAGGGAATTTTGGATCGTGACAGGTCGTGACAGCCACATCCAAGAACACCTGATGCTAACTAACTAACCAAAGAATTTCTTTTCACTTCAAGTCTTTACACAAACATCAAAATCCAGTTAAAGTATTTTCAAATAAATAAAGTATTGAAAGAGGTGGCGTAATATACAAAATATACAAACTTGATCTCTATGAGAATTAGAGGGAAACAAATAAAGAAACAACAAGGAAAACATGAATAAGGAACAATCATACTATTATTTTGTATCTCTTGAATTCAATTTCTATGAATTGTACTTGCAAACGGCTCCATGAACGTGATTCTTGCTGGAATCTACATGTGTTCTTGCCTATGTGAATTCCGTCCTCATTTACATGGTATTCAAATAGAACAACTTATTAATCATGGGAGAGCAGAATTCGTTCCCATTGATCTATCTCATCTGGTCTAGCTTTGTTTTCTAGTGTCATCGTGTGTTTTCTGGAACCAAGCTCATAAGAATAAGAGGCCTCTATTATGTGACACTGTAAGAATATATGGGAATTGTAAGAGCTAACTCTTAAATGCTGATACATGCATGAAAAATTAGAAGAAATCAATATATGATAAATGAAAATACGTTATACAGAAAAGTTAATCATTAATCATCAAATTAAATGACAAAGTAATCCTCCAATTCTCAAGAGGAGTGGACATATTATAATCATTAAAAGCAAATACATAAATTACATCTTCTCATTATCTGGTCTTTATTGTGGTACAAATTTATTATTTGTTGAAGCTGATTTTCCTTTTTAGTCCAAGGATTTTGTAGGAGTGAGATTTAATGGAAGAGTATAATAGTTATTTGATTTTTGATGGGTAATATAGTAATTCAACCTTTGCTTTGGGAGATTCCTACTTTTAGTATAATAGTCTCCGGACACGTGCGTTGCACGTGTATTTCTAGTTAATTTTTACAAGATTTTGAATAATCACTTGAGATTATTGAAATATGTTCTTGAATAATAAATAAACCAAAGATCTTTTTATAGCGGATGAATTTAAATAATTTATCATTAATATTTAATAAATTCAATAAATAAGATAGGAATACGATTAACCTTCAATTAAGAAAATAAGAATAAAAGGTTTAGAAGAAGAAGAAATAAATACATCACTTAGCTTAGCAGAGTGTCACGACCCGAATTTCTCACCGTCGGGACCGTGATGGCGCCTAACATTGAACCCGCTAGGCAAGCCAACGTTACCGGTTATTCTATATTATTTCCTTATTTTTAGTAACTAGTTAGTGACATACAAGATCATCGGAAATAAAAGTACGGAAGAATTTAGAATCTAACAACCTTTTTAAATATTATCACAAAACCCATAATAACAACTCCCAGAACTTCGTGTCACACTTTCACGGACTATCTACGAATACTACAAATAAGAGGTTCGAACAAAAGTAAATACATCTATTTCTGATCACCTGTGCAATTTAATAATATTCGGAAGAAACAATAGCAACAGGAATAACCAGTTAAGTACAAGGGAAAAGGGGAAACATGCTGGGGAAAAGCAATATCAGATAGCAGAAATAATGAAAATAAGACAACAGTTCAATTATCTAACTAACAGCCGGAAGTAACAATCACAGAGAAAATACTGCACGGCATCACCTTTCGTGATTTTACTCTCATTCCCACCAAACAATAAATAAAACAAGTGCACGGCATCAATCTTCGTGCATTTACTCTCATCCTCACCAAATAATAATTAGATACGACACGGCATCACCCTTCGTGCTTTTACACTCTTCCTCACAATAATCAATACACGCCATCACCCTTCGTGCTTTTACACTCTTCCTCACAATAATCAATACACGGCATCACCCTTCGTGCTTTACACTCTTCCTCACGATAATCAATACAGGGCATCACCCTTCGTGCTTTACACTCTTCCTCACCCAAACAATATCAACAACAGAAGTTTGGCAAGGAAAAATCAACAATATGAATCATAAATCATAACATCCCGGCAAGGGAACAACAGTAGAAATATCACTGTCCCGGTAAGGGACACAACCATAACCAGTCTCGCCCAAGTACATATCTTTACATAAGATTCCTTAACCGAAAAAATACTCAACAAAATCCATTACCAAGAATTTCCACCGAATAAACAACCACTAAAGTGAAATTCAAGCTATAACACAGTAAATATCAATGAAAATCACATAATTCAAAATTTCCGACTCACGGGCATGCTTGACACCAACGTGTGATGACCCAAAAGGTCATCCCGTATATTTCTAGCTAATTTTGTGTTACGAGATCGTGAAAAAAACCTCCTTCTATATCACCTCGATTTGCGTGCGCAACCGGGGCCTATAGCCGGGAAGCCTTTATGTGAAAAATTATAAAAAATGATAATTTTGTATTAGAAATTTGAATAAAGTTGACTTCGATCAATATTTTTGGTAAATGGACCCGGACTCGTGATTTGACGGTCCCGGAGGGTCCGTAGGAAAATATGGGACTTGACCGTATGCCCGGAATCGAATTCCGAGGTCCCAAGCCCAAGAAATGAATTTTTAGAGAAAATTGTTTTCTAAATAATATAAAGGCTTTTGAAAATAAAATTTGATGTGAAACCTGTGTTATCGGTCCTGTATTATGGTTCCGGAGCCCTGAACAGGTTCAATATGATTATTATGTGTTATCTGTGAAATTTGGTAAGAAACGGACTTGGTTTGACGTGTTTCGGATCAAAAATGGAAAATTTGAAGTTTAATTACTTGGGTGGTTTAATTACTTGAATAAGTCCGTAGGATATTTATGAGGTTGTATGTGTATTTGGGTTTGAGCCCCGAGGGCTCGGGTGAGTTCCGGGTAGGTGTCGGAGTGCAAAAGTGGTGAAAAATCTGGTGTTAAATGCATTTTCTGGTGTCCGGGTATTTTACCCTATGCGAATGCAATCAAGGGAGTGTGAATGCACAGGGTTATAGAGGTCGGGGGTCTGGGTAGAAAGTACTTTGTGTGAATGCACCATGTCAAGTGCGAACGCGGAGGGCTGTGTAGGACCTACTGTGCGAACACAAGGGTTGCGGTACGGACACACATGGGTAGAGGGGACCTGGGGGGCTGGGTAGTAATTACCCTGTGCGAACGCAACACTTAGCACGCGAACGCATAGGCAACACCTGTTAACCCTGTGCGAACGCACTGTGTATTTTTGCCCAGTGATTTTAAGTGTCAAAAACATAATTCATTACGGGATTAAACTCATTTTTCTTAAACTTCTTTTTCTCCACTCCTCTTGGGGGATTCTTGGGAGACTTCTTCACCATACTATCTGTTAGGACCCAATTCTTTGACATCGGGCGTTGGCGCGGTTGTGGCAAGGATTGGGCGTGATGGCCTTGTCATAGGCCCATGCGCGGGCAATACGATCATGCGGGCGACGGACAAGACATTGACATGAGGGCTGTTGTGGGCAAGTATTGGCCAAGGTCTTGGCACGGGCAAGACACGCTTGGAAAGGGCTTGACAAAACAGTGTGGGCAATGTTAGGGCGGCATGGCACGGCATGCGCGCCAAAATCAGTCGGCAATGGCACTATGGGTTGTGGCAGCTAGGTGCGGACTAAGATAAGACACGACGGGTGTGCGGGTGAATGGCAAAGGCTTTCAATAGCCAAGGCAAGGCTATGTGAATGAAAATACAAGCAATGGCACGAGAGAAATGGGCATTGACATGGGCAAGGCAGAAAACTAGGCCAAGGCAGTGTGCGGGCGGCAGCGGCGTCGAACGTGTGCGGCAAAGTCATGGCGGCAGAATGCGGGTGAGACATTGGTGCGGAACAATGTCAAAGATGAGCTAAAGCTTGGCACAAAGCAAGCTTAGTCGTGAAGCATAGCTGACCAAGTCAAAAGGCACATGCAAGGCACATGCCAAAGTAGTGGGCGGTTACATTTCAACTCCCCTTGTCCCCATGATCTCCCATGATCTCCCATGAACTGATTATGCTTGTATCCATGATCCCATTTCGTGTATAATGGCCTAAGTAGTTGGGGATGTCAACTACAAGTTAGGATCAGATTTAAACTTAGCCCGACAAGTGGCAAAAGCTGTCGACGACAAGTGTCAATGTGCTGCCAAGTCTTAAGGGCTGCCTATGTTCTATAAATAGGGCCTTATGGACTTAGGCAGAGGGTGGTGTGTAATTTCGTGTAGAATTACAAGAGGGAAACAAGAGTGAAACGTGAGGGTTTCAAAGTGTTTCAAAAGGGATTAAGGCTAGGCTTGGGCAGGTCTTAGGGTTGGCCAAGAACGACTTGTGTTCTTCGTCAAGAGTGGGTTTCCTTTGTAGCTTTTCGAAATTAATACAAAGGTTGGGTTTTCCCGTATTGGCTTGTGTTTCTTACTGTTTTGCTGCCTAAAATTCGTCAAGGCCAAACTTGCTGAAATTTGGCTAAGTGTTAGGGAAAGGCTGAGTCAAGTGCGCAACTTGGCTGCCGCACGGGCTGTTTTTGGAGAAACTAAAAACGACCCTGTGACACTATCTTAGGTAAGTAATCTTTAACTCGTTTCCTTCCATTTTCATCAACATCTATTAGATTCTAGGCCTAAAAACATGAAATCAAAGGTAGAAATTGGGGTTTTGGGTAGAGTTAGGGCTTTTTGAATATTTGGGAATTTGACCTAGTTTTGGGGACGGATTTCAAAACAAATTATATATTCGTGATCGTGGGTGAATGGATGTTCGGAATTAGTAAAATTTGTCGGGTTCCGAGGTGCGGGCCCGGGGGGTCGGTTTATAATTTTGTAAAGAATGAAACTTTATTATTCGGAATAGTTCCTTATACGTTTTATGTGTATTTTGAAGTTGTTTTAGTTTATTGTTAGCCGGCCAGAGGTCTTTCCACCCGAGAAGTTTATTTTTGAATACCGGGTTGTTATCTTTGAGGTAAGTATCTTGACTAACCTTTTGTGCGGGAAATACCCCTTGGGATTGAGTCTTCCTTGTTGATTGTAGTCCGAGTATGTGAGGTGACGAGTGTGTACTCGGACCTGATTGCAATTAGACTGACCTTTTAGGATTAGTAGGTTCTTATATTACCTGTGTATGATTTGTAATTGTTACATTTAAATCCTTGGTTGTTAATTTCTTCCCTTCCTGTTTAAATTAGAATTACTTGTTTTTGGATTCCTTCGTTGGCTATTTGACTTTACTTGACCTAACTGAATATTCTACTTCTCTTATCATCATGCTATATTTTCTTCCTAGCTTGCCTAATTGACTATAATTAGTGTCATCTAGCCTTATAGTTGACTAGTCGTAGTTGGAACATCTATTCGTTGGAGTCAAGCATGCCTGTGAGTCTTATATTGTGATTTATATGTCTATTCCCTTAAGTGCTACTTAGGTTTAATTGTTAAACATTTATGACATTGGTATTTCCTTGATGTTCCTATTACTGGGCCTTGTTTAAGTTGAGTTTATTCCGTGAAGTTAACTGTTTAGGTAGATTGGTTATAGTTGTTTCCCTTGCCGGGATTGTGTGGGTTCTCTTATTATTCCGTTGTTGATGATGTTGTTTGCCTTGTTGACTCCCTTGCCGGGATGTTATGGTTTCTATTAGTGTTTATGTTGTAAATGATATTGTTTGTATTGTTTACTCCCTTGCCGGGATGTTGTGATTTATGGTTCATATTGTTGATGTTCCTTGCCAAATTGTTGTTCTTGATATTGTTTGGGTGAGGAAGAGTGTAAAGCACGAAGGGTGATGCCGTGTATTTATTTGTTGCATTATGAGGAAGAGTGTAAAGCACGAAGGGTGATGCCATGCCATGTTTATTTTATTTAAGCACGAAGGATAATGTCGTCCCATGTTTATTTATTAAGCACGAAGGATAATGCTGCGCCATGTTTATTTTATTTAAGCACGAAGGATAATGTCGTTCTGTATTATTTATTTATTGTGAGGACGAGAGTAAAAGCACGAAGAGTGATGCCGGGCACTTGTTTTGGTGAGGAGGAGAGTAAAGCACGAAGGGTGATGCCGTGCACTTGTTTTGGTGAGGATGAGAGTAAAAGCACGAAGGGTGATGTCATGCACTTGTCTTTGCATTCGAATCCATTGTTCTGAATTTGGATATTCATACTGATCTCTTACTGCATTTATTGGCAAGACTTGATACTCCTCCTGTACTGCATGGCAATTTCTGAGTTACGGACTGAGTTTCGGTGGATAAATCTTGAGGAGATTTTGATCAAAGAATTTTATTGAAAAGTATTATTGAAAAAGCAATGGTTTTGAAATGATTATATTTGAATGAGTTTTACATCAAAGGTAAATTTGAAAGGTACTAGTCTTACCTAAAATGATATTTGGAAGTCGTTATTGGGAAAGCATCTTTGGGAAGTTTCGTATTTTGAAAGAAACTATGTTTTACGTAATTCTCTCTATTAAATATACTTATATCTACTTTTGGAGAAAGTATGTTTTCAAAGGAAACTCTTCCATACCCAAAATGATTTTTATTTGAAAAAGTTTTTCATATGAACTGCTGTTTAAAGGTTTTTCCACTAGTTTATGGATTTTAATGGCTAAGGCCCGATGTGAACAAACTGACGTAGAGTTGAGTTATTGGTGTTCTCTATTGTATTGTGTTTCCTTTCGATTCGGCTTGTTTTGCTGTCCATCATTCTGTGTATTTTTGTGCTGTTTCATGATTGATTTCTGTAATTTCCTTCCGCTTTATATAGTCATTGTTGTAAATTATTCGGTGAAGTCTTAGGTAGATGTAACGTTGGTCATTTCTATATTCATGTTATTTATTTTGTAGACCAGTGATGTCTTGACTAGTCTTCTTCACTACTTCATCGGGGTTAGTCTTGATACTTACTGGGCACCGCTGTGGTGTGCTCATACTACACTTCTGCACATTTTTGTGTGCAGATCCAGGTATATATTGTAGTAGTTGTGTGGATGATTGCCGAGGAGACTCAAGGTAACCTGCTGCTGCATTCACAGATGTCGGAGTCACCTTCTTTGTTTTTATTATTCATACACTGTTGTTTCTATTTGCAAATAGTTGTACTTAGAAGTTGTAGAAGATTCGTAGAGCTTATGACGTGTACTACCGATTTTGGGAAACTTGGTACATTCTGTTGAGATTCTATATCAAGATTGTTAGTTTTACTTTATTTATTGTTGTTATTCAGTAACCGCTAGGCTTACTTAGTCCCCAAGACTAGATGCCATCACGATACCCAACGGAGGGAAATTAGGTCGTGACAAGTTGGTATCAGAGCTTTAGGTCCATAGGTGCTACGAGTCATAAGCGTGTTTAGTAGAGTCTTGCGGATCGGTACGGAGATGTCTGTACTTATCTTCGAGAGGCTACAGAACTATTATGACAATTTCACTTTCGTTATTCCTATCATGCGAGTTTATTGATCTTGAAGTTTGAAATTATCGTTCCATTCTCTCACCGATGGTGAGGACATGAGCGGCGGTTCCTGATGGTGTTACCCCGAAGCAAATGTCGCAAGGGTCAGAGACAGAGGCCAATGAGAAGCACGTGTCGCAGTTAAGATGCCTACCAGAGCAGCCGTTGTGGAGTTGCTAGTAGTTCTAGTAGGGAGACAGGTACTCGGGGTGCCTGTTGCTACCCCGGACTTCAGGAGACCTGAGCGCAATTTTGAGTATAAGTGGTACATTGACTCAGGAAGGGTTGATTCTATTGCACCATTTGCTTCACAGATCAGGGGAGGAGTGCAGACTCCCACCGTCTACACTCCAGAGTAGCGAGATCATATTGGTCAGGTTCCAGTGTTTATGGCAACACGACATGTGGTTTCAGTTTAGCCCGTGTTTAGGACAGTAGCCTCTGAGGAAGAATACCTTGGACTTGAGAGGTACATGAAGTATCACCCTTCTATCTTTCAGTGGATTGGCGGCAAATGGTGTGCAGGGTTTCCTGGAGGAGTGTCACTATATTCTTCGTACATCGGGTATTGTGGAGACGAGCGGGATTGCTTTTGTCACGTCTCAGGTTCAGAGTAGTGGGTTGATCAGTGGGGGTGGCATATGAGTTGGGGTAACCTGGCCGAGTTAGCTTCACTAGCATGTATTCAGTCTTTCGGAGATGCTTTGAGAGAGGTTGCACCTCAGTTCCTTCGGGATGTACGGCACGCGGAGTTTGAGAGGTTGCGTCAGGGCTTTATATCACTATTGGAGTATGCCGTCATATTCAGTGAGTTGGCTAGATATACACCTTGTTTGTTTGTTTCAGTTAGGATATGGGTCCGTAGAGTTTTGAGAAATTCAGACATGATATTCGGTTCAGCGGGACTCGAGAGTTAGAGTAGGATGCCTCGTTTCAGCAGGTAGTGTGGATCGCTCGTCGGTTAGAGAGCATGTGGGACCGAGAGCGATAGGACAGACGAGATCAGGGAGAGATTTCAGGGAGGCAATGAGGCCTCGTAGATCGGAGGAATCTACTGGTCCGTATTATGGAGGCAAGGTACGACGCGGTAGAAGTTTTGTGGGTCAACCAATTCAGTTGCATTACCAGCTTCGCATGGGATTTCAGGTGCTCATGGGTCTCAAAGGGTTCGTATTGTGTCTTTTTCCACAACATTGACGGCAGCGAGTTTTCAGTGTGGAGATGTTAGCCACAGGGTGTGAGATGTCCCAGGATTCAGGTAGGTGCGTTGTAACAGGGTATTCAGGTGAGTAGAGTGTGCCTAAGAGGGGGAGGGCCCGACCCGTTGATGTGTTGCATATGATAGGCCGGAGGCCGATGTGCCAGATATTATCACACTGGTATGTTTTGATGTGTTACAGGGGGGCACCGATTGAATTTCATTATAGCTCTACTGGTCGGGACAAGTCCCCTTATTTGTTGTTTCATTTATGAGTGAGTTTCATGTTTTGCACTACATCTTGTGTTTACTCCTGTTGGGAGATTCTATGAGTAGTAGCGTGTGTCGATCGTTGTTTTATTCATTCTTTATAATAGTGACACTGGTAGTAAGTCCTTGTTGTTCTTCGTGGTAAGACTTCTGTGATTTTCCTGAGTATTTTGTTTACAAGTTATGATTTGATACCCCATAGAGATGTGAGATCAGCTAGCGTTATGATTTTATCAACTGAGATGAATTAGTGGAGGAATTTCAATTGGTATGATATATTTTCAGTATGTGATTTAGAGTTTAGGATGAGGTCCTCGTGATATTTGTGATTCGATATGTTTGGACCGGGATGAGTACCGCAGTAGAAATTTTATCAGGATGGTATCCTTGAGGTTTGTTCATATTCTTTTCTTCTTCCTTGTTATATTGCTTTTGGTAAGTCGGTACTGATAGAGTTTTGTCCCTATGGGCATGTTTGATAGTTCCTTTATATGTTTCTATTTTCATATTCAGTCATTTCGTTATGTGTTTCTTTAGTTTAGTTTGTGGGATATGTACCCGGTGGTGTCACTTGTGGACGGTGTCTCGGGTGTTTAATAATGAAGTCTTCGTGTTCATTGCATCATTATCAGTGTTATAGGGTTTGGAAACAGAGTTCTTTCAGATGCGGGCTAATTGCCTATGTCGAGTTGATTTCGGGCAGCTATTGTGATCATAAGTGTTATATGAGGCTATGTGTGATGTACCATGTTGTGTGGTCGTGCCTTGTGGGTGTAGTCATGAGTCGATGCAGCTGATTGAGGCTAATGTCGGATATGGATTTAGAATCGGGTCTTTTGAGAAATGAGTAGAAGTTGAGAAAGTAGAGGTAGCAGGTTTATAAGTGGTGATGTGAAGGATATATTGCAGTTGTGATTGTTTCGTCAGGCTTTCGTGGATTGGGGTGACGTGGGATCACCCGCGGGTATGTGTTAGAAGTGTACAATCAGTGATTTGGTGAGTTTAAGGTAGATCCTTGCACGTTCGAGGACGAACGTTTGTTTAAGAAGGGGAGGATGTGATGACCCAAAAGGTCATCCCGTATATTTCTAGCTAATTCTGTGTTCTGAGGTCGTGAAAAAACCTCCTTTTATCTCACCTCGGTTTGTGTGCGTAGCCCGGGCGTGTAGCCGGGAAGCCTTTATGTGAAAAACTAATAAAAATGATAATTTTGTATTAGAAATTTAAATAAAGTTAACTTCAGTCAACATTTTTGGTAAACGGACCCGGACTCGTGATTTAACGGTCCCGGAGGGTCCGTAGGAAAATATGGGACTTGGGCGTATGCCCGGAATCGAATTCCGAGGTCCCAAGTCCGAGAAATGAATTTTTAAAGAAAATTGTTTTATGAAAAATATAAAGGCTTTTGAAAATGAAATTTGATGTGAAACCTATGTTAAACGGGCCCGTATTATAGTTCGGAGCCCGGAACAGGTTCAATATGATTATTATGTGTTATATGTGAAATTAGGTATGAAACGGACTTGGTTTGACGTGTTTCGGATAAAAATGGAAAATTTGAAGTTTATGAAGTTTTTGAGAATTTCTATAGATTTTGAGGTTTAATTCGATGTTTATGATGTTAATTGGGTGGTTTAATTACTTGAATAAGTATGTAGGATGTTTATGAGTTTGTGTGTGTATTTGGCTTTGAGCCCCGAGGGCTCGGGTGAGTTCCCGGTAGGTGTCGGACTGCAAAAGTTGTGAAAAATCTGGTGTTTAATGCATTTTCTGGTGTCCAGGTATTTTACCCTATGCGAACGCACTCAAGGGAGTGCGAAGACACATGGTTATAGAGGTCTGGGGGTCTGGGTAGAAAGTACTCTGTGCGAACACACCATGTCAAGTGGGAACGCACCATGTCAAGTGCAAACGCACCATGTCAAGTGCGAATGCGGAGGGCTGTGTAGGACCTGCTGTGCGAACCCACAGAGGTAGAGGGGACCTGGGGGGCTGGGTAGTAATTACCCTGTGCGAACGCAGCACTTAGCACGCAAACGCATAGGCAACACCGGTTAACCCCGTGCGAACGCAGAGCTTTGGCCGCGAACGCACTGTGTATTTTCGCCCAGTGATTTTAAGTGTCAAAAACAGAATTCATTACGGTATTAAACCCATTTTTCTTAAACTTATTCTTCTCCATTCCTCTTGGGCAATTCTTGGGAGACTTCTTCACCATAATCTCTTAGATAATAATCTTTAACTCGTTTCCTTCTATTTTCATCAACATCTATTAGATTCTAGGCCTAAAAACATTAAATCAAAGGTAGAAATTGGGATTTTGGGTAAAGTTAGGGCTTTTTGAGTTTTTGGGAATTTGACCTTGTTTTGCGGTCGGATTTCAAAACAAATTGTATATTCGGGCTCGTGGGTGAATAGGTATTCGCAATTTGTATAATTTGTCGGGTTCCGAGGTGCGGGCCCGAGGGTCGTCTTTTGGGTTGATTTTTATAATTTTGTAAAGATTGAAACTTTATTATTCGGAATAGTTCCTTTTACGTTTTATGTGTATTTTGAAGTTGTTTTATTTGATTGTGAGACGTTCGGAGGTCATTCCGTATGAGAAGTCTATTTTTGAGTACCGGGTTGTCGTGTTTGAGGTAAGTATCTTGACTAACCTTGTGTGGGGGAAATACTCCGTTGGATTGATTCTTCCTTGTTGATTGTAGTCCGAGTATGCGAGGTGACGAGTGTGTACTCAGACTTATTTGCAATTAGATTGGCCTTTTAGGATTCGTAGGTTCTTATATTACTTGTGTATGATTTGTAATTGTTACATTTGAATCTTTGGTTGTTAATTTCATCCCTTCCCGTTTAAATTAGAATTACTTGTTTTTGGATTCCTTCGTTGTCTATTTGAATTTACTTGACTTAACTGAATATTCTACTTCTCTTATCACCATGCTATACTATCTTGCCTAATTGACTATAATTAGTGTCATCTAGCCTTATAGTTGACTAGTCGTAGTTGGAACATCTATTCGTTGGAGTCAAGCATGCCCGTGAGTCTTACATTGTGGTTTATATGTATATTCCTTTAAGTGCTACTTAGGTTTAATTTTTAGACATTTATGACATTGGTATTTCCTTGATTTTGCCTATTACTGAGCCTTGTTTAAGTTGAGTTTATTCTGTGAAGTTAACTGTTTAGGTGAGATTGGTTATATCGGTTTCCCTTGTCGGGATCGTGTGGGTTCTCTTATTATTCCGTTGTTGATGATGTTGTTTGCCTGGTTGACTCCCTTGCCGGGATGTTATGGTTTCTATTACTGTTTATGTTGTTAATGATATAGTTTGTACTGTTGACTCCCTTGTCGGGATGTTGTGATTTATGGTTGTGATGACCAAAAAGGTCATCTTGTGTTAATTTAGCAAAAACTATGTTCCGAGGCCCCGGAAGCCTCCGTTAATCTTACCTCGATGTGCGTGCACAGCCTGGGCGTGTAGCCGGGGAGTCTCTATGTGGAAATGTGTTAAACAGTTAAATTTATGATAAATAATGGAATAAAGTTGACTTTGGTCAACATTTTTAGTAAACGGACCTGGACCGTGATTTGACGGTCCCGAAGGGTCCGTAGGAAAATATGGAACCTGGGCTTTTGCCCAGAATCGAATTTCGAGGTCCCAAGTTCGAGAAATGAATTTTTAAAAAAAATTGTTTTCTGAAAATAAGAAAGACTTTTGAAAATGAACTTTGATGTGAAATCTGTGTTACCGAGCCCGTATTATGGTTCCGGAGGAACAGGTTCAATATGTGTTATGTGAGTTATCTGTAAATTTGGTAAGAAACAGACTTGGTTTGACGTGTTTCGGATCAAAATTGGAGAATTTAGAAGTTTATGAAGTTTGAGAAAATTCTATAGATTTTGGAGTTTAATTCATTGTTTTTGATGTTATTCTGGTGGTTATATTACTCGTATAAGTTTATAGGATGATTTTGAAGTCGTGTGTATATTTGGTTTTGAGCCCCGAGGGCTCGGGTTAGTTCCGGGTAGGTGTCGGGGTGCAAAAGAGTTGGAAAAATCTGGTTTTTGAGGGCTGTTATGGTGTCTGAGATTTTTACACTATGCGATTGCATAGGTTGCCCCGCGATCGCGTAGTGTAGCGTGAGGGGGGGTCAATTTTCTCTGCGCGATTGCAAAGACCTGGTCGCAAACGCACCCCTATGTCCGCGATCGCGTAAGTCTTCTGTAGGGTTGGGGGCTGGGTAGCAATTGTTCTGTGCGAACGCGTTCTTTCATTCACAATCGCGTGGGTCCATTTACGGTTTCTCCGCGATCGCAGGCTTCACTTCGCGATCGAAGGGCACATGTTGCGATCGCGATAGCCATTTTCGCCCAGTTATTTAAATGCTGAAAAACAGAATACCCATTACGGGATTTTCAAGTTTTTCACCACCTCTTTCTTCTCCAAACCCCATAGCCGATTTCCAAGCTGCTCTTCCTCCATAACCACTTAGGTAAGTAATCTTAACTCTTGTTTCTTCCATTTCCCTTCATCAATCACTAAATTCTAGGTTTAAAAACATGAAATCAAAGGCGGGAATTAGGGGTTTTGGGTAGAGTTAGGGCTTTTGGAAATTTTGGGAATTCAACCTCATTTTGGGGTCGGATTTTAAAACAAATTGTAAATTCGGGTTCATGGGGGAATGGGTTATCGGGTTTTGTTCCGAACCTCGAGTTTGGACCAAGCGGGCCCAGGGTTGAATTTTGGTATTTTGGGAAGAATAATGGCAAGTGTATAATTAGGCTTTGGGATTGAGTTATTGAATAATTATTGATGTTATTAAGTCAATTATGTCTAGATATTATCGTGCCGGAGTCGGATTCAAGAGGAAAGGCCGTGATTGAGGCTTGACTTGCATTCTTGGAGCCGAGGTAAGTGTTTGGCCTAACCTTGGCTTGAGGGATTAGGTATAGAGGCTTATTTGCTATGTGTAATTCATGTCCAACGTATAGGTGAGGTGACGGGTACCTATATGTTGTGTTCAAGCATGCCCATGAGTCGAATTTTGATGAATTATTTAATGTTCTTTGATATTCCCCGTGTTGTGAATTATTGGGAACCATGGAAGTGGTACCTTGAGGTTACCTCATGAAGTAGAAAGTTATTGATTATGTGTTCGGACGAGGATTTTACTGTTGACATTATATTACTGAGTGAGATTGGTTATATCTGAGTCCCTTGCCGGGACAGTAGAATTTTGTTGATTATTTCTGTACATTTGAAATGTCGTATTGTTAAACTTTCATATCATTGTTGCTTTTACACTCATCATGAACGAGGGAACATCCAGTGCCGAGTGATTATATTTATGCACGAGGGAACATTCCATGCTGATTGATTATTATTTATGCACGAGGGAACATTCTGTGTCGATTGATTATATTTATGCACGAGGAAACATTCTGTGCCGATTGGTTATTATTTATGCGCTAGGGGACATTCCGTGCCGATTGATTATTATTTATGCGCGAGGGGACATTCCGTGCCGATTGATTATTATTTATGCGCGAGAGGACATTCTGTGCCAATTGATTATTATTGACGCACGAGGGGACATTCCGTGCCGAGTCATTATTATTTATGCGCGAGGGGACATTCCGTGCCGTGTGATTTTGAGGCTATACACGAGGGGTCATGCCGTGTCTTCTCCTGTCTATTTTACTTGTTTCGAGTTGTCATTTCCTGTTTTACTTCTACATTCCAGTTAGTACTTGATTATACTGTTTAGGCCATTGTTGCCCCTCTTATCCCAGCATGTTCTTTCCCGTAACTGTATTCTTGTTTATTTTCTGCTATACTATTGAACTACATAGGTACAATTTATTGTCGTGTCCTAGCCTCGTCACTACTTCGCCGAGGTTTGGCCCGACACTTACTCAGTAGATGGGGTCGGTTGTATTGATGCTACACCTGAACTTCTTTATGTTGTGCAGATTACGCAGCCGGACCCAGTGGTCCTTGCTAGTTGGAGTGTCCTTTAGTCCATTCCAGACAACACCGAGGTAGTTCCGCATGGCATTCGTGGATCTCGGTGTCCCTGTCTATATTTCATTCTGTCATTTATGTGTTTTCCAGACAGATACATCATTTTATTTTCAAATTGTTGTTTTTAGTCAAATCTTAGACTGGTTCTTTAGGTTGTGACTCCACTTCTGGGTTTTGTACTTAAAGGGATTTCTTCGTTGTTAGCTATTGTCATTTAGATTTATGTTAATGCTTCCGCACTTTATCTCTATTATCTAGTCAGTGTTTGTTATTTTCAATTGTTAATAAATCAATTCAGTTAACACGTTGGCTTGCCTAGTGAGTGCAACGTTAGGCGCCATCACGGCCTGGAGGTGGGATTTCGGGTCGTGACAAGTTGGTATCAGAGCACTAGGTTGCTTAGGTCTCATAATTCACGGACAAACTTGGTAGAGTCTGAGCGATCGGTACAGAGACGTCTGTACTTATCCCCCAGAGGCTGCAAAGTTAGGTATAACTCCATTTTTCTTCTTTTTTTTCGTGCGATTTGAATTCTAAATGCCTATTAAGTTTCGATTCTATTCTATCGCAGATGGCGAGAACGCGTGCTTCCTCATCTACCGATCAGCAGCCTGATTCTCCTGTTTCAGCTCCTACGAGGGGCCGAGGCAGGGGCAGGGCACAACCCATGGCATCAGCCTCAGTAGAGGACCCACAGGTAGACTTTGCCGGTGAGGTTCCTACTCAGACAGTTCCAGTTAGACCAGCTCAGGTCTTAGAGGGGTTCATTGCCACCCCGGTGCTTCAGGACGCTCTAGTCTGCTTAGTGGAACTCATGGAGTGTGTGGCTCAAGCCGGTCTTCTTCCTACTGCACCAGCCATCTCTCAGGCTGGGAGATGGACCCAGACTCCTGCTACTCGCACGCCAGAGCAGCTAGCTCCTCATTTCAAGACTCCAGCACCTCAGACGGCCGGAGTAGCTAAGCCGGGCATTGTGGCCCCGTTAGTTTAGGGAGCAGCTATGTCAGCAGATGTTTTATGGAGATTGGATAGATTCACCAAGTTATTCACTACTACATTTACTGGTGCACCATCAGAGGATCCCCAGGATTATTTGGACAGCTGTCATGAGATTCTTCGGAACATGGGCATAGTAGAGTCCAATGGAGTTGATTTTGCTACTTTTCGTCTTTCAGGTTTCGCTAAGACTTGGTGGAGAGACTGTTGTTTTACCAGGCCACCTGGGTCTGCACCATTGACTTGGGCTCAGTTCTCCGAATTATTCATGGGGAAGTTCCTTCCAGTTACTCAGGGGGAGGATCTTCGGAGGCAGTTTGAGCGCATCCAGCAGGGATCTATGTCTGTCACTCAGTACGAGACCAGGTTCATTACTCTAGCTCGGCATGCTATTATGATACTCCCCACTGATCGTGAGAGAGTGAGGAGGTTTATTGAGGGTTTGGCTCAGCCCATCAAGATTCAGATGGCCAAGGAGTCAGGTACTGATATTTCCTTCCAGGATGCGGCCAATGTGGCCAAGAGGATTGAGATGATTATGTCACAGGGTGGTGGTCAGGGGGCTGACAAGAGGCCCCGTCACTTCGGTCGATTCAGTGGAGCCTCATCTGGGGGCAGGGATTCTTTCGGCAGAGGTCATCCTCCCAGACCCTATCAGTCGCCACTTCAGGTAGCTCACAGTGCACCGCCAGCTCCTATTAGTGCACCACCAGCACCTATCAGTGCACCGCCGCTTCAGAGCTTATAGGGTGGTTATCAGGGTCGACAGGGCCAGTTCCAGAGTCAGCAGCCACATCAGTAGAGGCCTTGTTATACTTGCGGTGGTTTGGGGCATATTTCTAGGTTTTTCCCCCGAGGTTCTGGTGGGTCTCAGTATCAGGGTTACCATGCCATAGTTCCTACATCAGGCGCACCCCCACCATCTCAACCAGCTAGGGGTGGTGATCGTGGTGCCAGAGGTAGAGGTCAGACTCATAGAGGTGGAGGACATGCCATAAGAGATAGAGGTCAGGCTGCAGTAGGTCGACCGAGAGATGATCAGGTTGGAGGGGCTCAGCCCCGGTGCTATGCTTTTCCTGCCAGGTCTGATACTGAGGCATCTGATGCAGTTATTACATGTACGGTTTCAGTTTGCAGCCGAGAGGCTTCGGTGTTATTTGGTCCGACTTCTACATTCTCCTATGTGTCTTCATAGTTTTCCCCTTATTTGAGTATGCCCCGTGATTCCTTGAGTACTGTTGTGCATGTGTCTACACCAGTGGGTGATTCTATAGTGGTAGATCGAGTCTACCGTGCTTGTCTAGTAGCTATTGGTGGTCTGGAGACTCAGGTTGATCTTTTTCTCCTTGATATGGTTGACTTTGATGTTATATTGGGGATGGATTGGTTATCCCCCTATTATGCTATTCTGGACTGTCATGCCAAGACACTGTCCTTGGCCTTTCCAGGGGTGCCTCGTTTGGAGTGGAGGGGGACTCCTAGTCATTCTTCTGGTAGAGTTATTTCTTATATGAAGGCTCGGCGCATGGTTGAGAAGGGTTGTTTGGCCTATCTGGCCTATGTTCGTGATTCAAGCACCGAGGTTCCTTCCCTGGAGTCTGTGCCAGTGGTTCGTGAGTTTCCAGAGGTTTTCCCTGCTGACCTGCCGGGTATGCCACCAGACAGGGATATTGATTTTTGTATTGAGTTAGCTCAGGGCACCCAGCCTATTTCTACTCTGCCGTATCGTATGGCCCCGCCAGAGTTGAAGGAGTTGAAGGAGCAGTTGCAGGATTTGTTGGATAAAGGCTTCATTAGGCCTAGTGTTTCTCCTTGGGGTGCCGCAGTATTGTTTGTCAAGAAGAAAAATGGCTCGATGAGGATGTGTATTGACTATCCGCAGTTGAATAAGGTTACTATTAAGAACAAGTATCCTGCCGAGGATTGATGATTTATTCGACCAGCTTCAGGGTGCTTTAGTGTTTTCCAAGATTGACTTGAGATCTGGTTACCATCAGCTGCCGATTAGGGCGTCTGATGTCCCTAAGACAGCCTTTCGCACTCGTTATGGGCATTATGAGTTCTTGGTGATGTCATTTGGGCTGACAAATGCCCCCCGCTACTTTTATGGAGTTGATGCACCGAGTGTTCAAGCCTTATTTGGACTCATTTGTGATTGTCTTCACTGATGATATATTGATATACTCTCGCAGCCAAGAGGAGCATGAGCAGCACCTTAGATTTGTCCTCCAGACTTTGAGGGATAGTCAGTTGTATGCAAAATTTTCCAAGTGTGAGTTTTGGTTGAGTTCAGTTGCATTTCTAGGCCATGTGGTATCGTCAGAGGGTGTTCAGGTGGATCCTAAGAAGATTTCAGCAGTCAGAGATTGGCCTAGACCCACCTCATCTACAGAGATCCGGAGTTTCTTAGGCTTAGCAGGTTATTATCGCCGGTTTGTGGAGGGCTTTTCATCCATTACAGTCCCGATGACCAGGTTGACTCAGAAGAGTGCCCAGTTCAGGTGGTCTGATGAGCGTGAGGCGAGCTTTCAGAAGCTCAAGACAGCCTTGACCACGTCACAAGTGTTAGTTTTTCCCAAAGGTTCAGGACCATATACCGTGTATTGTGATGCTTCACGGGTTGGGCTTGGTGCAGTGTTGATGCAAGATGGAAAGGTTATAGCCTATGCTTCTCGTCAGTTGAAGGTTCATGAGAAGATTTATCCAGTTCATGACTTGGAGTTAGCAGCGATTGTGCATGCATTAAAGATTTGGAGGCATTATCTGTATGGTGTGCCATGTGAGGTGTTCACGGATCATAAGAGCTTACAGTATATGTTCAAGCAGAAGCAGTTGAACATGAGGCAGAGGAGATGGTTAGAGTTGCTGAAGGATTATGATATTACCATTCTTTATCATCCAGGGAAGGCCAATGTGGTGGCCGATGCTTTGAGCCGGAAGTCAGCCAGTATGGGTAGTCTTGCCTATTAATCAGTCGGAGAGCGACCTCTTGCTTTGGATGTTCAGGCGTTAGCCAACTGATTTGTGAGATTGGAGGTTTCTGAGACTGGCAGTGTTTTGGCCCATACCATGGCCCATTCTTTATTGTATGACCATATTCGGGCCAGGCAGTATGATGATCGTCATTTATGTGTTCTTAGAGATAGAGTCAGGCTCGGAGATGCCAAGCAGGTTACGATTGATGATGAGGGAGTTTTAGGATGCAGGGTCGGATTTCTGTACCTGATGTGGATGTATTCGTGAGGTGATACTTCAGGAGGCCCATAGTTCCCGGTATTCTATTCATCCGGGCGCCACAAAGATGTACCAGGACTTGTGGCAGCATTATTGGTGGTGGAGGATGAAGAAGGATATTATATCTTATGTAGCTCGGTGCTTGAACTGTCAACAGGTTAAGTCCGGTGGTTTGATGCAGCAGATTCAGATCCCCGAGTGGAAGTGGGAGCGTATCACCATGGACTTTGTAGTTGAACTCCCACGGACTCAGAGGATGTTTGATGCAGTATGGGTCGTTGTGGATAGGCTGACCAAGCCAGCGCACTTGCCCAGTATCAGTCTCGTATTCAGCAGAGAAGTTGGCAAGGATCTATATGAGAGAGATTGTTAGACTGCATGGTGTGCCCATATCCATTATATCAGACCGAGGTACTCATTTTACTTCCCATTTCTGGAGAGTATTTCAGCGAGAGCTGGACACACAGATTGATTTGAGCACCGCATTTCATCCTTTGATTGACGGACAGTCCGAGCGTACTATTCATATTTTGGAGGATATGTTACGAGCTTGTGTCATTGACTTTGGTGGTTCATGGGACCAGTTCTTGCCTTTAGCTGAGTTTGCCTACAACAACAGCTATCAGTCGAGCATTCAGATGGATCCGTATGAGGCATTGTATGATACACGGTGTCGGTCTCCAGTCGGATGGTTTGAGCTGGGAGAGGCTAGATTGTTGGGTTCTGAGTTAGTCCAATGCCTTGGAAAAGGTGAAGATCATTCAGGATAGACTTCGTGCAGCTCAGTCCAGGCAGAGAGCTATGCGGATCGCAGAGTTCGAGATTTTGCATTTATGATAGGCGACCGGGTATTTCTTCGGGTGTCACCCATGAAGGGCGTGATGAGATTTGGAAAGAAGGGCAAGTTGAGTCCTAGGTACATTGGTCCATTTGAGATTCTGGATAAGGTAGGAGAGGTGGCCTACGGACTTGCCTTGCCACCTAGTTTGTCAGCCGTGCATCCGGAATTTCACGTATCCATGCTCCGGAGGCATATTGCGGATCCATCTCATGTACTTGACTTCAGTGGTATCCACTTGGACAAGGATTTGTCTTATGAGGAGGAGCCGGTATCCATATTAGACCGGCAGGTGCGACAGTTGAGATCGAAGAGTTATCATTTGGTTCGTGTTCAGTGGAGAGGTCATCCTGTCGAGGCAGCTACTTGGGAGTCCGAGCCCGATATGCGGAGACGATATCCCCACCTTTTCCCCGATTCAGGTACTTTTCTATGTCCGTTCGAGGACGAACAGTTGTTTTAGAGGTGGAGATTGTGATGACCCAAAAGGTCATCTTGTGTTAATTTAGCAAAAACTGTGTTCTGAGGCCCCGAAAGCCTCTGTTAATCTCACCTCAATGTGCGTGCTCAGCCCGGGCGCGTAGCCGGGGAGTCTCTATGTGGAAATGTGTTAAACAATTGAATTTATGATAAATAAGGAAATAAAGTTGACTTTGGCAACATTTTTGGTAAATGGACCCGGATCCGTGATTTGACGGTCCCGGAGGGTCCGTAGGAAATCATGGGACCTGAGCGTATGCCCGGAATCGAATTCCGAGGTCCCAAGTCCGAGAAAGGAATTTTTAAAGAAAAATGTTTTCTGAAAATAAGAAAGACTTTTGAAAATGAACTTTAATGTGAAATCTGTGTTACCGAGCCGGTATTATAGTTCTGGATCCCGGAACAGGTTCAATATGTGTTATGTGAGTTATCTGTAAAATTTGGTAAGAAACAGACTTGGTTTGACGTGTTTCAGATCAAAAGTTGAGAATTTAGGAGTTTATGAAGTTTGAGAAAATTCTTTAGATTTCGGAGTTTAATTCATTGTTTCTGATGTTATTCTGGTGGTTACATTACTCGAATAAGTTTGTAGGATGATTTTTAAGTCGTGTGTATATTTGGTTTTGAGCCCCGAGGGCTCGGGTGAGTTCCGGGTAGTGTTGGGCTGCAAAGGAGTTGGAAAAATCTGGTTTTTGGGGGCCATTCTGGTGTCTGAGATTTTTACACTATGCGATCGCATAGTCTAGCGTGGGGGGGGGGGCTCAATTTTCTCTTCGCAATCGCAAAGAGCTCGGTGCGAAGTCGGAGCCTTAGGTCGTAGCTCTACGCGAACTCACCCCTATGTCCGCGACCGCGTAAGTCTCCTGTGGGGTTGGGGGCTGGGTAGCAATTGTTCTGTGCGAACGCATTCTTTCGTTCACGATCACGTGGGTCCACGTCCGGTTTATCTGCGATCGCAACCTTCACTTCACGAACGCGTAAGTCTAAGGCCATTACCCTCTGCGATCGCAGGGCACATGTCGCAATCGTGATAGCCATTTTTGCCCAGTTATTTAAATGCTCAAAAACATAATACCCATTACGGGATTTTCATATTTTTCACCATCTCCTTTTTCTCTAAACCCCATAGCCGATTTCCAAGCCGCTCTTCCTCCATAACCACTTAGGTAAGTAATCTTACCTCTTGTTTCTTCCATTTTCCTTCATCAATCACTAAATTCTAGGTCTAAAAACATGAAATTAAAGATGGGAATTTGGGGGTTTTGGGTAGAGTTAGGGCTTTTGGAAATTTTGGGAATTCAACCTTATTTTGGGGTCGGATTTCAAAACAAATTGTATATTCGGGTTCATGGGGGAATGGGTAATCGGGTTTTGGTCCGAACCTCGAGTTTGGACCAAGCGGGCCCGAGGTCAAATTTTGGTATTTTTGGAAGAATTATGGGAATTGTATAATTAGGCTTTGGGATTGAGTTATCGAATAATTATTGATGTTATTAAGTCAATTATGTCTAGATATTATCGTTTCAGAGTCGGATTCAAGATGAAAGGCCGTGATTGAGGCATGACTTGCATTCTTGTAGTCGAGGTAAGTGTTTGGCCTAACNATGAGTTATTTAATGTTCTTTGATATTCTCCGTGTTGTGAATTATTGGGAACCTTGGAAGTGGTACCTTGAGGTTACTTCATGATGTAGAAAATTATTGATTATGTGTTCGGACGAGGATTTTACTGTTGACATTATATTACTGAGTAAGATTGGTTATAGCTGAGTCCCTTGCCGGGACAATAAATTTTGTTGATTATTTCTGTACATTTGAAATGTCGTATTGTTAAAATTTCATATCAATTGTTGCTTTTACACTCAGCATGCACGAGGGAACATCCTGTGCCGAGTGATTATATTTATGTACGAGGGAACATTCCGTGCCGATTGATTATTATTTATGCACGAGGAAACATTCAATGCTGATTGATTATATTTATGCACGAGGGAACATTCCATGCGGATTGATTATTATTTATGTGCGAGGGGACATTCCGTGCCGATTGATTATTATTTATGCGCGAGGGGACATTCCGTGCCGATTGATTATTATTTATGCGCGAGGGGACATTTCGTGCCGATTGATTATTATTGACGCGAGGGGACATTCCGTGTCGAGTCATTATTATTTATGCGCGAGGGGACATTCTGTACCGTGTGATTTTGAGGCTATACGCGAGGGGTCATGCCGTGTCTTCTCCTGTCTATTTTACTTGTTTCGAGTTGTCATTTCATGTTTTACTTCTACATTCCAGTTAGTACTTGATTCTACTGTTTTAGCCATTGTTTCCCCTCTTATCCTCAGCATGTTCTTCCCTGTAACTGTATTCTTGTTTATTTTCTACTATACTATTGAACTGCACAGGTACAATTTGTTTTCGTGTCCTAGCCTCGTCACTACTTCGCCGAGGTTAGGCCCTGCACTTACTCAGTACATGGGGTCGGTTGTACTGATGCTACACCTGCACTTCTTTATGTTGTGCAGATTACGCAGCAGGACCCAGTTGACCTCGCTAGTGGGAGTGTCACTTCTTTATGTTGTGCAGATTACGCAGCCGGACCCAGTTGACCTCGCTAGTGGGAGTGTCCTTCAGTCCATTCCAGACGACACCGAGGTAGTTCCGCATGGCGTTCGTGGATCTCGGCGTCCCTGTCTATATTTCATTTTGTCATTTATGTGTTTTCCAGACAGATACATCATTTTGATTTTCAAACTGTTGTTTTTAGTCAAATCTTAGACTGGTTCGTGAGGTTGTGACTCCACTTCTGGGTTTTGTACATAAAGGTATTTCTTCGTTATTAGCTATTGTCATTTAGATTTATGTTAATGCTTTCGCACTTTATCTATATTATCTAGTCAGTGTTTATTATTTTCACTTTTTAATAAATCAATTCAGTTAACACGTTGGCTTGCCTAGAGGGTGCAACGTTAGGCACCATCACGGCCTGAAGGTGGGATTTCGGGTCGTGACAATGGTTCATATTGTTGATGTTCCTTTCCAAATTGTTGTTCTTGATATTGTTTGGGTGAGGAAGAGTGTAAAGCACGAAGGGTGATGCCGTGTATTTATTTGTTGCATTGTGAGGAAGAGTGTAAAGCACGAAGAGTGATGTCGTGTATTTATTTGTTGCATTGTGAGGAAGAGTGTAAAGCACGAAGGGTGATGCCGGGCCATGTTTATTATTTTTAAGAACAAAGGATAATTTCGTGCCATGTTTATTTATTTAAGCACGAAGGATAATGCCGTGCAATGTTTATTTTATTTAAGCACGTAGGATAATGCCGTGTTGTTTAATTTATTTATTGTGAGGACGAGAGTAAAAGCACGAAGGGTGATTCCGTGCACTTGTTTTGGTGAGGATGAGAGTAAAGAACGAAGGGTGATGCCGCGCACTTATTTTGGTGAGGATGAGAGTAAAAGCACAAAGGGTGATGCCGTGCACTTATCTTTGCATTCTAATCCATTGTTCTAAATTTGGATATTCCTACTGATCTCTTACTACATTTATTGGCAAGACTTGATACTCCTCCTGTACTGCATGGCAAATTCTGAGTTACGGACTGAGTTTCGATGGATAAATCTTGAGGAGATTTTGATCAAGGGATTTTATTGAAAAGTATTATTGAAAAAGCAATGGTTTTGAAATGATTATATTTGAATGACTTTTACATCAAAGGTATATTTGAAAGGCACTAGTCTTGCCTAAAATGATATTTGGAAGTCGTTATTGGGAAAGCATCTTTGGGAAGTTTCGTATTTTGAAAGAAACTATGTTTTACGTAATTCTCTCTATTAAATATACTTATATCTACTTTTTGAGAAAGTATGTTCTTAAAGGAAACTCTTCCATACCCAAAATGATTTTTATTTGCAAAAGTTTTTCATATGAACTGTTGTTTAATGGTTTTTCCAATACTTTATGGATTTTAATGGCTAAGGCCCGATGTGAACAAACCCACGTGGAGTTGAGTTATTGGTGTTCTCTATTGTATTGTGTTTCCTTTCGATTCGACTTGTTTTCTGTCCATTGTTCTGTGTATTTTTGTGCTGTTTCGTGATTGATTTTTGTAATTTCCTTCCGCTTTATATTGTCATTGTTGTTAATTATTCCGTGAAGTCTTAGGTAGATTTAACGTTGGTCATTTATATATTCATGTTATTTATTTTGTAGACCAGTGGTGTCTTGACTAGTCCTCGTCACTACTTCATCGGGGTTAGTCTTGATACTTACTGGGCACCGCTGTGGTGTGCTCATACTACACTTCTGCACATTTTTGTGTGCAGATCCAGGTATATATTGTAGTAGCTGTGTGGATGATTGCCGAGGAGACTCAAGGTAACCTGCTACTGCGTGCGCAGGCGTCAGAGTCACCTTTTTTGTATTTATTATTCATACATTATTGTATCTATTTCCAAACAGTTGTACTTCGAAGTTGTAGAAGATTCGTAGAGCTTATGACTTGTACTACCGGTTTTGGGAAAGTTGGTATGTTCTATTAAGATTTTATATCAAGACTGTTAGTTTTCCTTTATTTATTGTTGTTATTCAGTAACCACTAGGCTTACCTAGTTCCTAAGACTAGGTGCCATCACAATACCCAACGGAGGGAAATTGGGTCATGACACAACGTATAGGTACTCGTCACCTCACCTATACGTAGAACATGGTATAAACACACAACAAATAAGACTCAACACCTATTCCCTCAAGCTAAAGTTAGGCATAACACTTACCTTGACTTCCACGACCAAAATCAAGCGTCAATCACCGTTTTTCCTTTTGAACTCGACTCCAAATCGATTGTATCTAGACATAATTGACTCAATAACATTAATAAACGCTAAATAATTCAACTCCAGTACTTAATTACTGATTTCCTATCATTCTTCCCAAAAAGTCAAAATTCGACCCGGGCCCACTTGGTCAAAACAGGAGGTTCTGACCAAAACCCGATCACTTATTCACCCAGGATCCTGAATATGTAATTAGTTTTCAAATCCGACCCCAAAACAAGGTCTAAATCCCAATTATACAAAAACCTAACTCTACCCAAATCCCTAAACCTTTAAGAACATGATTTAGGCCTATTAATCTAATGGGTGTTAATGGAAATGGAAGAAAATGAGTCTAAGATTACATACCTATGAATTTGTAGTGAAGTTTCCTTTCAAAAATCGCCCAATTTGGAGTTTGGAAGAAGAAGTTATGAGTTTTTTAAGAATGCCCGTTGTTGCTACTATTTTAGAAGACTGGACACTTACTGTATGCGTTCGCGAGCCTTGGCCGCGTTCGCATAGGCTTAATCCCCCAAGCCTATGCGTTCGCGGGCCACAGGCCGCGTTTGCACAGTGTTATAGGCTACCCACCCCCCAGCTCTCCTCCTACTCTATGCATTCGCGAAGGCTGGACGCGTTCGCATAGAGCAACCTACCCAAAGCTCCGCGTCACGTCCCAACCAGTGCGTTCGCATTGAAAAAGTCATGCCCCTTCCCCGTTTACCCTTCGCATTCACGTGGGTTACCACGCGTTCGCATACAACAAAAACCTGGACACCAGCAAACAACAATAACACCAGATTTTTCTAAGTAAAAATCACCCCGACGCCTATCCGAAACTCACCCGAGCCCTCGGGGCTCCAAATCAAACATGTACACAACCTCAAAAGAATCCTATGGACTTACTCATGCGATCAAATCGCCAAAATAATATCTTAAACTACGAATTGAGCATAGAAATCAAAGAAAAATCTCAAAACTTTCAAAGTCTCAAATTTTAGAAATACGGGTCCGAATTACGTCAAACGACCTCCGTTCCTTACCAAATTTTACAGACATATCATAATTGTCATATTGAACCTGTACCGGGCTCCGGAACAAAAAATACGAGCCCGATACCATAAATTTCAAATATAACCAAATTTCCAAAAACTTTTATATTTTCAGTAAAATAATTTCTTTCAAAAATTCATTTCTCGGGCTTGGGACCTCGGACTTCAATTCTGGGCATATGCCCAAGTCCCATATTTTCCTACGGACCCTCCGGGACCGTCAAATCACGGGTCCGGGTCCGTTTACCTAAAATGTTGACCAAAGTCAATTTAATTCAATTTTAAAGGCAAACCTAGCATTTTTCTCAGTTTTTCATATAAAAGCTTCCCGCCCTATAGCTCGGGATGCGCACGCAAGATGAGGTGAAATAAAAGGAGGTTTTCAAGGCCTCAGAATACCGTTTTGACTTGTAAAAATGAGAGATGACTTTTTGGGTCATCACATTCTCCACCTCTAAAACAACTGTTCGTCCTCGAACGGATATAGAAAAGTACCTGAATTCGGGAAAAGATGGGGATATCGGCTCCGCATATCGGACTCGGACTCCCAGGTAGCTACCCCGGTAGGCTGACGTCTCCACTAGACACGAACCGAAGGATAACTGTTCGATCTCAACTGACAAACCTGCCGGTCTGATATGGCTACCGACTCCTCCTCATAGGTCAAATCCTTGTCCAACTTGACACTACTGAAATCTAACACATGGGCTAGGTCTCCGTGGTGCTTCCGAAGCATAGACACATGAAACACCGGATGCACAACTGATAAATTTGGTGGCAACGAAAGTCTGTAGGCATCCTCTCCCACTCTGTTAAGAATCTCAAATGGACTAATGAATCTAGGGCTTAGCTTTCCCTTCTTCCCAAATCTCATCACGCCCTTCATGGGCGATACCCGAACCAATACCCGCTCCCCAACCATGAATGCCAAATCACGAACTCTGCGGTCGGCATAACTCTTCTGCCTGGACCGCGCTGTACGAAGTCTATCCTGATTGATCTTAACCATATCCAAGGCATCCTGCACTAACTCCGTACCCAACAACCGAGCCTCTCCTGGCTCAAACCAACCAACTGGCGACCGACACCGCCTACCATATAATGCCTCATAAGGAGCCATCTGAATGCTCGACTGATAGCTATTGTTGTAGGCAAACTCAGCTAATGGCAAGAACTGATCCCAAGAGCCTCCAAAGTCAATGACACAGGCTCGTATAATATCCTCCAAAATCTGAATAGTATGCTCGGACTGTCTGCCCGTCTGAGGATGAAATGCTGTGCTCAACTCAACCCTCGTGCCCAACTCACACTGAACTGGCCTCCAGAAATGCGAGGTAAACTGCGTACCTCGGTCAGAAATAATAGACACGGGCACACCATGAAGGCGAACAATCTCCCTAATGTAGATCTCTGCAAATCTCTCCGAAGAATAGGAAACTGCCACAGGAATGAAATGCGCTGACTTGGTCAGCCTATCCACAATGACCCATACCACATCGAACTTCCTCTGAGTCCGTGGGAGCCCAACTACGAAATCCATGGTGATACGCTCCCACTTCCACTCGGGAATCTCAATCTGCTGCATCAAACCACCCAGTCTCTGGTGATCGTACTTAACTTGTTGACAGTTCAAGCACCATGCTATATATGCCACAATATCTTTCTTCATCCTCCGCCACCAATAATGCTGCCGCAAATCCTGGTACATCTTTGCGGTGCCCGGATGAATGGAATACCGGGAACTATGGGCCTCCTGCAATTTCAACTCACGAAGTCCATCCACATTGGGTACATAATACGACCCTACATCCGTAAAACTCCATCATCACCAGCTGTAACCTGCTTGGCATCCCCGTGCCGGACCGTATCCCTTAGGACATACAAATGAGGATCATCATACTGCCGGTCTCGAATACGATCAAATAATGAAGAACGAGCAACTGCATAAGGTAGAATACGGCCGGGCTCAGAAATATCCAATCTCATCAATCGATTGGCTAAAGCCTGAACATCCAAAGCAAGCGGCCTCTCTCCGACCGGAATATAAGCAAGACTACCGATGCTTGCTGACTTCCTACTCAAAGCATCGGCCACCACATTGGCCTTCCCCGGATGATATAAGATGGTGATATCATAGCCCTTCAACAGCTCCAACCATCTCCTCTGCGTCAAATTCAACTCCTTCTGCTTGAACAAATATTGCAAAATCTTGTGATCCGTGAACATCTCACAAGACACGCCATATAAATAATGCCTCCAAATCTTCAGCGCGTGAAGAATGGCTTCTAACTCCAAATCATGAACTGGATAATTCTTCTCGTGGATCATCAATTGACGCGAAGCATATGCAATAACCTTGCCATCCTGAATAAACACTGCACCAAGTCCAACCCGAGATGCATCACAATACACAGTATATGGCCCCGAACAGGTTCGGGAAAAACCAACACCAGTGCCGTGGTCAAGGCTGTCTTGAGCTTCTGAAAGCTCGCCTCACACTCATCTGACCACCTGAATTGGGCACCCTTCAGAGTCAACCTGGTCATCGGGGCTGTAATAGATGAAAATCGCTCCACGAACCGACGATAGTAGCCTGCTAAGCCCAAGAAACACTGAATCTCTGTAGCTGACGTGGGCCTAGAACAATCCTTGACTGCTGAAATCTTCTTGGGATCCACCTAGATACCCTCTGCTGATACAAATGACCCAGGAATGCAACTGAACTCAACCAGAACTCACACTGAGAAAACATAGCATACAACTAACTGTCCTTCAAAGTTTGAAGAACGACTCGAAGGTGCTGCTCGTGCTCCTCCCGGCTACCAGAATAAATCAGAATATCATCAATGAAGACAATCAAGGCCTGAACACCCGGTTCACAAGTCCATAAAAGCTGTTGGGGCATTTGTCAACCCGAATGACATCACTAAGAACCCATAATGCCCGTACCGAGTGCGAAAAGCTGTCTTAGGGACATCGGATGCCCTAATCCTCAACTGATGGTAGCCGGATCTCAAATTGATCTTCGAAAACACCTTGGCACCCTCATCCAACACACAACAAATAAGACTCAACACCTATTCCCTCAAGTTAAAGTTAGGCCAAACACTTACCTAGACTTCCACGACAAAAATCAAGCCTCAATCACCGCTTTTCCTTTTGAACTCGACTCCAAATCGATTGTATCTAGACATAATTGACTCAATAACATCAATAAACGCTAAATAATTCAATTCCAATACTTAATTACAGATTTCCTATCATTCTTCCCAAAAAGTAAGAATTCGACCCCGGGCCCGCTTGGTCAAAGCACGAGGTTCAGACCAAAATCCGATCACCCATTCACCCACAAGCCCGAATATGTAATTAGTTTTGAAATCCGACCCCAAAACGAGGTCTAAATTCCAATTATACAAAAAACTCTAACTCTACCCAAATCCCTAATTTTCTACCCTTAAGAACATGATTTAGGCCTAGAAATCTAATGGGTGTTAATGGAAATGGAAGAAAATGAGTCTAAGATTACATACCTATGAATTTGTAGTGAAGTTTCCTTTCAAAAATCGCCCAATTTGGAGTTTAGAAGAAGAAGTTATGAGTTTTTGAAGAATGCCCGCTTTTGCTACTGTTTTAAGAAGAGTGGATACTTACTCTATGCGTTCGCGAGCCTTGGCCGTGTTCGCATAGGCTTAATCCCCAGACCTACACGTTCCCGGGCCACAGGCCGCGTTCGCACAGTGTTATAGGCTACCCATCCCCCAGCTCTCCTCCTACTCTATGCATTCGCGAAGGCTGGACGCGTTCGCATAGAGCAACCTACCCAAAGCGCCGCGTTCGCGTCCCAGCCAGTGCATTCACATAAAACAAATCCTGCCCCTTCCCCATTTACCCTTTGTGTTCGCGTGGGTTACCACGCGTTCGCATAGAACAAACACCTGGAAACCACCAAACAACAATACCATCAGATTTTTATAAGTAAAAATCACCCCGACACCTATCTGAAACTCACCCGAGCCCTCGGGGCTCCAAACCAAACATGTACACAACCTCAAAAACATCCTACGGACTTACTCGTGCGATCAAATCGCCAATACGAATTGAGCATAGAAATCAAAGAAAAATCTCAAAACTTTCAAAGCTCAAATTTTAGAAATACGGGTCCGAATCACGTCAAACGACCTCCGTTCCTTACCAAATTTTACAGACATATCATAACTGTCATATTAAACCTGTACCGGACTCCTGAACCAAAAATACGGGCCCCATACCATAAATTTTAAATATAATCAAATTTCGAAAAACTCTTATATTTTCAGTAAAATAATTTCATTCAAAAATTCATTTCTTGGGCTTGGGACCTCGGAATTCGATTCCGGGCATACATCCAAGTCCCATATTTTCCTACGGACCTTCCGGGACCGTCAAATCAGGGGTCCGGGTCCGTTTACCCAAAATGTTGACGGAAGTCAACTTAAATTCAATTTTAAAGGTAAAACTAGCATTTTTCTCACTATTTCATATAAAAGCTTCCCGGTTATACACCCGGGCTGTGCACGCAAAACGAGGTAAAATAAAAGGAGGTTTTCAAGGCCTCGGAATACCGTTTTGACTTGTAAAAATGAGAGATGAATGTTTGGGTCATCACACGGAGGTGTCACATCACCTTTTCATAGATCAATGCTATATATATGTCAAGACATTGAAGCATTTAATACCAACACACTCTCAATAATCTTTGAAGTATAATTTCTCTATAAAAACTTTGTTTTTTCAAAAGGTGTTGTCAACATGATCAAACTTACAGGTTAATAGGAAATTATGGATTTGGCTCCCTAGCTCGCAACATGCTTTGTATATTGTATTCCTTTTGTGACCTTAGAATAAATGGCATGCATCAATACGTATTACTCTTAATATAATTGATGATAGGAATGTTACTTTTAATGAGAGTGAATGAAAAAAATATTGGCAAAGAAGCTTAATAGATACTGCGCAAACACATTATGCGGAAAAAAAAATTTAACGTAAATACATGAAATCAAACACCAACCAAACCTAAAGCTTCGTACCTTCAAAAGAAATTACCATAGACATTAGACTATTATTCGAAGAGCCCGACAAGCAAAATTCATAATCACCAGAACACCCTATTGATGGAGTTGTTTAAAAAGAACTCAATCCTTTCACACTCTCACTAAAACAAATGCAACTACCTAACAAATTAAAACTTACAAAGTACAGTTTATACTATATGAAATACTAATTTTATCTATTAGTTAAGTCAAAATTATTATTTTATAAGTTGTGTAAGAAAGAATGAGATAAATTATTTCATTTAAATATTCATTTAATTCTAAATATTGATGAAATCACAACTATGAAATTTTATAATTTGAATAAGAGCCTATGAATTTCGTCTTTCATTATTATATTTTCCTTAATATAAAAATATTTTCAAATAAAATTGTCACTTTTAGATGTAATATGTGTATGCGTAGTTTTACTTCATAGTGATTCTCTTAGTCTAATATTAAATATATTTTGATTTCCTTTTTTCAATGCTCTTCTTTTTGTTTCTTTCTATCCCTTAATCTCTCCATAAAATTCTCCGTCCCCTAAATAAACTTTTTTATTAATGCTCCCCATAACTGAAATCCCTTAAAAAAAAAATCCGACCAACAGGAACTCTAAACACAATTAGCCTCAAAAACTCGTCTACATAGAGAGAACTAATAATAATATCCACGTAGACACAAAGGATAAAACTACTTATATTCAACTAGATAACAAATACAATTCTCTTTATAATAATGTTACGATTGGCCAAGCTCAAAACAATTCGCCGGACACTAGCAGCTTACTCATACCACCGTTAGAAACTATGCAAAATCCGGATTGCATGGATATTGCATGCCAACACTTGGCAACTCAGTATAACACAAAAACTCCTCCAACCCAACTGGCAAAGGAGGATCAACCCAGCAATAGCCTCACCCACAGTTTATACCCAAAACCACTATTAAAATCGATACAAGACAAAACTAATTCTACCCCTCATAGGGAAATCATCACTACCCCTAATCCTAATACCACTATAAAATACACGCAACTCCAATAATCCCCTATGCATTTAGATACTAAATCTTCCGAAATATTTCCTAAAGATACACACAATCAAGTATCTCCTACGAACCAAAAGCTTATATCTGATCAACATCAAGACAATGCCCCATCTACCTTCACTTCTTCAACGAAGAACACTACTACTTAGAATACCTCGCCAAAATCTCTGTATGTGGTTGCAGCCTCATGTTGTGCTCAACTACTCTGGATTAAACAATAATTGATAGATTTTGGAATCGATGCTGGATGCATCCCTATCTTTTGAGATAACACCAGTGGTATAAGTATGACAAAGAACCTCGTTCATCATAAAAGGACAAAGCACATAGATGTTAGACATCATTTTTTAAGGGATAATTATGAGAAAGGATTGATATCTATTGAATTTTGTGCTATTGATAAACATATTGCTGGCATCTTTACAAAAGCACTAAGTAGAGAGCATTTTGAAAGGAACATGTTAGAGTTAGGGATGATTAAGATCACCTAATTTAACCGGTTCATAATGTACATAAAAAAATTTAAAAAGAAAAAAAAATGTGGCTAGAAATTCTGAAATTTGTGTAAATAATCAGATTAATCGTTGCTCAGTCTCATGCTCTAAATATCATACTCTCTTGCCATGTTTTGAAATGACCCATTGATTACTAATGATGTTTTTTTTATTGTTGAAAGTTGAGGCTTGATCAAGAGGTTTCTTACATGATGAACTTGGTTCATCAGTGCTGGTTCATCTGGAAGGCGAGGTATGTGCTCTCCACCATACATTTTGAAATATTAATTTTTAATCATGAGTAGAACTCTATCTAAAACAATATTTTTTTCAAAATCTAGCCTTTATTCTAATTTTGAACCAGTTACGTCACCTCTTAGAATCCCATCAAATTAAAAGCCTAGAAAATAGGGTAGTCGTAACCGTCATCTCTAACTGACACTTACAGAAGTGATTAGAATTATTTTTAACCCAAAATACTCCCGTTATATATTAATTACCCATCCCCTTTAGAACCCCATCATCATCACTTCTCTAAATCATCATTCACTAAGCCTTAACCGGCGAAACCCTTTCATCTCTCTGCTCCAAAAACCTTGATTCTAATTCTCTTTTCTTCTTCAACTCAAAATCTTCTTCTTCCATCAAAAATGACTAACCCTTCGGACAACCCTGGTACTCCACCACCTATTACTCCATCTTCGAATTCTTCAACACCTCGACCCCCAGGTCCTACTCCGTCTCAACCCAGTCCCACTATTCCTCAACCTAGACCTAGTTCAGAACCCAGAAAAAGAAGGCTTAAAATGCTTGCCAGAAAAACAGTGGCTAAAGGTTCTCTCGCCAGAAAATTGAATGCCAAACTACAAGCCAATCAGGCTCCATAATCAGACAATTCAAGTGATTTATTTAAATCAGCTACTGAGGAAGCAGCAGGATCATCTTATTCTGAACAAGTATCATATGTACCTAAGATCACTTCTGAGAATGTGTCTGAAATAGCAGAGAATTTAGAAAACAAGTTTATTTTGGTTGGGTCTGTGATAGATATGGAGTTGCCAGAAGTAAGACAAAGAGGTGGTAAAAATAAATTTGGGAAATAAATAGAGAAAGAGGGAGGTCGGAGTGAATCGAGGGGAACATGGGAAGAAACTACTAGGTTGTCTATTTGTGGTACTGAAAAAGTAGTAATAGAAGAGGGATCCAAGAAGTCAGGGGGAAATGAATCAAGAGAAGCAGCTGAGGAATTAGTACATCTAGGAAAATCTACAGATGGTCATGGTTCATCTATTGAGGAGACCTTAGCAGATCTTATGAAGAAGTTAGGAGAGATTTATAAACCAAAGAAGAAAAGGACTCCAAAGGCTAAGAAGTCTAAAACTGCAGGAGCAAGTAAGAAGAGAAAAGTCACTCCATCTGCTGGTTCTGAAACTCCTCTTCCAAGACGAAGAACTACAAGAAGTGCACTTAGGCAGAGTGAGGAGGAGTTACAAAAAGTTTTGAAGGAAAGTAAGAGAAAGAGAGCTGAGAAGAGAAAGGAGAAAATTGATGAGCCTGTAGAAGCTATTGAGATTGAGGAGATGGACCTGGTCCATCAAGATGATCAAAGGGAAGAAGTTGAGGTTCAGACCCCCAAACCAAAAAAAGCCAAGACTTCGTCTGCATCTGTGTTTGCTGCACCCTCAACTGTAGCCAAGAGAACCAGGTCTACAGTAAAATCAAAGAAAGTTCAAATTGATGAAGAGGAGGATTGGAGTGTTGAAGAAGAAGATGAGTCTACTGGAGAGCATGAAAATTTGACTAAGTTTTGGAAGCGCACCATTCTGAAGGGGAGATTGCTGAAAGATTTGGAGGAATCTAGCATGGTCTATTTGATTAGTAAGCTGGAGGTACAGGGCTAGAATGACATGGTCCTTCAGTTGGATGGGAGGCTGGCCAGAAGTGAGATAGTCGAGTTCATGGCCAATGCTGTAATCAAGGACAGCAGGGTCTCTAGCCAAGTAAAGGGGACCAAAATTTCCTTTGATGCCATAGAATTGTGAGAAGTGCTTGGGATTACGTCTGAAGGCTATGATGATTACACCAGGAAGAGATGGCCCATCTTAGATGTTCTTCCTACTGCTCTACAAATCACCAGAAGGTTCTGTGACAATGAAGAGGAGGTTGAACAAAGGGCTGTCTACAAGAGTGAGATGAAGCCCTCTCACAATGTGATGTTTGAGTTCATTAACAAGTGTGTACTGCCAAGGCAGGAAAGAAGGAACATAGCCAACTACATGGACTTAGTTCTCATGGAGTGCCTGGACGGTGGAAAGCAGATCAACTGGTCTTACTTCATCATTCAGCTGCTGGACAGGGTGGTAAACGGTTCCAAGGCTCATGCCATTCCTTATGGCTTCATCCTCACAACTGTACTTGCTCACTACAAGGTGCCTCCAAAGAAGGCAGAAATGGCCACAGTCAAGGATCACTTTGGAAAAAATACTCTTCTGGCCTGTGACTATGTTGTCAATGTTCCTGACAATGAACCTGGTTCATCCAGGAAGACACTTGTGAACAGCAAAGTCAGAGCACTTGTGCAGGAGGGTGGGGCTAAGGATGCAGAAATACTTAGGCTGAAGAACCGCCTGACAGAGGTTGAATATGAGAGGGATGATCTCAGAACTGAGCTTGCCAAAGAAAAGGAGAAGAATGAGGGGATTCTTAAGGATATGCTATCTCTTCTCCAAGCCAAAAACCCAGCCTCCATCCCTTCCCAGCCTTAGTAGTCCAGCCTGTCTTCGACCTGCAGTGTACCAGATTAGGGGTTTTTCTTGTTTGTTTTGCTCATGGTGTTAACTATTTTTATTTCTTCTTGTGGATTGTGGTTGAACAATGCTTCTATCAATGAATTTTATTGTTTTTTCTCTTAATCTTGTTTCATTTTCTTTGATAGTTTGCATTATTGGTTACTATTGATGATTAATCCATGATTGCACTTGCAGTTGCCCCAGTGGCCATGAGTAATTCTTAAATATCTGGGACTTTCTAAACTTTGCAAATTTTTGATGATGCCAAAAGGGGGAAAAATGGTTCTGTTGCTATTCTGAACATGTGACATTTATAACCTATTGAACCTGGTTCTTTTATGATAAATGCTCAATACTCTAAAATGTGTTAATGTTGGATTAAGTTGGTTACAGGCCTAAGCATAGAGTTTGTCATCATCAAAAAGAGGGAATTTGTTGGCCCAAGAAATTGAATGGTTTTGAAGATTGACAAAGGAATTCAAAGATGAACCAGGTCCGTCACTGGAGACATAGACACATGCAGAGTTAAGGCATGTGAGGTGCACATGCAAGAGATAAACGAAATCTGGGAAAGAAAGAGATATCTCCTGATAGAAAAGATTGCAAAATGATAAGGAGAAGGACTCCTTATTCAGTAAGAACAAAATCAAAGATAAGGAAGGATTCGAGGAGTTGAGATTAACTAGAACTCTTCCACCAAGGAAAAGTAGCATTAGAAGTCTAGTAAATCTCTCGTCTACTAATCCTATATATTGCAGATTGTTCTTATTTTACAGGTACGCACAAAATCAGAAGTTAAGCAAGAATTGAGAGCAAATTTAGCAAGGCAAATTTTGCAAGCAGTTCGTGTGAGATTTAAGTGTGCGACTCTAAATCTACTTGAACCAGATAGACGAACTAGTTCCAACTGTTGTCTTTTAGTCTAGTTACTTGTAATAGGTGATTTCAACTTGTACCTTTCAGCTTTATCTAGAAGCGTCTGTAATAGGTACTGTGTGTTTTCAAGTTATAGCTAACTTGGAGTTTGTCGCAAATAGCTAGAGGCTAGTTTGCCACAAAGGGATTAGAGGTAATCCTAGGTTTTCAAAAGAGTTTTTGTAAATATTGTTGGCTCACTGATTTAGTAAAAGAGTTTGGGAAAATTCTATTAGGAAGTAGGTCGTCATTTTTTCACCTTTGAGCCAGGTGTTTTCCACGTAAAATCTTTGTGTTCTTTATTTTCTATATTTATTATTCCGCAAACAATAGAGCTTGGAACACATAGAAGAACATGGTCCTTCTATAACTAGTGCACGAGAAAATCGGACACCACACAAATCACTCCCCCCCCCCCCTTGTGTGGTATTGACGTTTAGAACATCACTTTCAACTTTAATCTATATCAATACAAGTCAGAGTGATTCCATATTAGCAATAATACTCATGTTTTGGTCACTTAAGAATTTTATCAAACACTTGGTGGGTATAAAGTTTCATAGCCCTCATTAATGGTGTTTCTACACCCAAAATCTCATTCTCCTACTCCTAGAAAATTATAAATCTCAACTTGATATAATCAATACCATTCTTCATCATCCATAAGATAAACAACGCCCTTAATCAATAATCAACAACCCAAACCTATAATCATTCATGATTTTCTATCAAACCCATCAACTCATATCTCATGAACTTAGAGTCTAAAATCATTAATCTAATTCTATAATCAATTAGAGGGTGAAGATACTACCTTATGATTTCTCAATCGAATATTTAATGATTATAAGGGTTTATCTATGTTAATAAGGTATTGGAGAATTGAAATCAACTTAGAATAATCATTAGAAGTTACCTTGGATTGTGGAGGGACCTTTGAGGAGTTAGGTTCTTGAGAACTTCCCTTTCTACAGATAGTTTTTGTGTTTTGGGATGTGGGGGACGAAGTGGCGCTTCAAAAATGACCCCGCGGGTGCGCTCCCACATACCTGAAAGCCCAATCGCGCACTTGGATGCGCAGCAGGGCAGTAGCGCACATACTACGTATTGTCCAATAAAACCCACATAACTCTTTACTCAAAAATCTATTCGAGATCCACAATATATAGTTGGAAAGATATTCCAAAGGGCTATAACTTTCATGCTTTAGGGTTTCCCGAATTTCCAACTTATTATCATAAAATTATTCTAGAATAAAGACCTTGTATAAACTTAGTCGAATTTATCAAATCTTATGCACCTCACTCTCTGTCTTTATTCCAAAATAACTCTTTTCACCCATACTCATCTGATAGGACTTCATATGTCTAAGATGTCACATTAATACTCATTTAACATATCCACACCTAGTTCGAATTTACGGAGTGTTACAGTGTCCTGAAGGAATATTTCCATATGCAGCTTCCATTCGTCATGGTGATGTCCATCAAATAGAGCAGGTCTTCTCATGTGCATTCCAAGTTGTGCTGCAGGCCCTGTCTCCATTGCCTGATGCTCTCCAATTTCCGTATAGAGACTTTTGGCCTCATCCTCCTTTTCTTCCTTTTTATCACTTCCACTGTCCTCATATACTGTCAGGAAGGCCTGCTTCATTACTTCAGTGAATCCTTTACCTAGGATTTTTCCTTTGTTGGGACCTTTTTCTCTCATCTTCTCCCGTTTATTTTTAAGACGACGAAGATGATCTAAGAATGGAGGTGGAGTAAGATGGTTCCTCTTTACAAGAACAAGGGTGATATCCAAAATTGCAACAATTATAGGGGTATCAAGTTGTTGAATAACACTATGAAGGTTTGGGAGAGGGTGGTGGAGGCCAGGGTGAGGCGAGGTGCATGTCTATTTTTGAGAATCAGTTTGGATTCATACTAGATTATTCGACTACAGAAGTGATTCATCTGGTAAGGAGATTAGTGGAGAAGTACATAGAGAGGAAGAATGACTTGCATATGGTGTTTATTGACCCTGAGAACCTGAGGGAGGTCCTGTGGAGGTGTTTGGAGGCTAGCAGCGTTCCGGTAGCGTACATTAGGGTGATTAAGGATATGTGTGATGATGCTAAGACTCGGGTAAGGACTGTGGGTGGTGATTGAAAAGGCAAGTGCATGTTATTCTATATACAAATGTTAATTGGTAACGTTAAAAGAATATAAAGAAACTTTTATAATAAGGTCAAAATAGTCTGATTATCGTAAGAAAAAATCTTTACAATGTAAGTACATAAACTCTATGATTAAAGTTGACTCGAACTCTAGTACAAGAGCTGATCATTAAAGAATGAAAGTGATGCACTAGCTTCTCTCTCATTTGGAATCAAATGGAAAGGACTAACAGTAATGGCTATCTCAAATATGGTATGAAAATGTCGGACCATCAGCTTCATAGAGAAATTAAACCTTATCCATCTATATATTCAAATGCATGTTTAATTTTCATATATTGGCAAGTTGATTTACTAATCAATATTCTTGGACCACTTATTACTTTCATTTATTCTTAATTCTTCAAGGTCTTAATCATGGTTGCTTCATCAACATATTACTTTCTTTGTCACAACAATTTCGACTACACGATATAATTTGACAGAACTGGATAATTTGACTTTACCTTTTTAATTATTTTTGAAGTAACTTTAGTCGACTCGCTCCTTATAAGTTCTTTTCATGATTCTGTCGTATCATTTGGATACGCCATGATCACTACGCAACGTAATTTTGTAGAAAGAACAATTATATCACTTAAAAAACAATTTTAGGTAAGTGTCTTCCCTAGATATGTGTTTAACTTGAGGAAGAAAAAATTGGTAACTTATTGTAACTAGCTAAACTCAATTGAGCATGTAACTTTGTTTAGTTAGGATCCCAAAATGGGTACCAAACACCGTGTGACAACCTAACAACAAGAGCTCAAGGTCTTCTAGTTCTCTAAAGTATCCCAACCAGATCTTCTTTATTTAAATGCGTATATGTAGGGTGTTGAAATGATGACTTGTTGCTATCAAAATTTCTCTCTTTTTTGGTTGAAATAAGATTTTATTGATTAGAAACTACAATGTCCTATTACATGAGGTTTCTACAGCCATCCCATTGGGATCGAAACTGTAAATACTATTAAACAAACTAATATTTTCCAAAGCAGTCGCATTGCCAATACTAGCTAGAGTTTTACAACATTCCTCCGAGATCATTCTGCCATATTATTTTCCATTAGCATCATCATTCATCGCAACCTCTACACAAAGAGGAGAAGCAAGAAGGATGGTTGCTTTATTCTTGTTTTGAAGCTTCAAACTATCCTTAGCCAAAAGATGTGCCTCTCCATTTGCTTCATGGAAAAGGTGTTTGATTTTCGGGTACCCCAATTGAGCGATTAACCACCTGCATGAATCAATAATGTGTTGATAAGTATGGTGGCTAGTTTGTAAAAGGTTTATTACCTCAGTTGAGTCATTTTTCACTTCAATTGGATGTAACTTGTGTTGAAGAGCCAGTCGGAGACCTTCTTCCAGGGCAAGGAGTTCACCTTGAGTATTGCTGATAAAGAGTAATATTTTTTTGGTAGCCAATTATCCATTTCCCTTGACTATCTCGGATTATGCCTCCCACGCCACCCTTTTTATTGTTGGTAAAACCACTGTCACAATTAATTTTATAGGTGTTCTTTAGGGGAGGTTCCCACACTATTTTGATTTCCTTAGTGTTGAGATTAGGGATAGAGACTCCTGTGAGGAACTTAAATTTTGCTGCTCTCGTTATAGTCATTTGAACTGGAATGTCCTTTGATTCATTATTGATATTATTAGAATTTCGATTAATCCAATGTGCCAAACTGCAAAGGGAAAGATATCCTTCCAATCAAGATAAAAATGAATTCTACTGGGGTTCATAAGTCTGATGGTGTCTAGCCAGTGACATTCCTTAGATAAAATGGGATCAATACCTAAATGACTCCAATATTTTTTGACTATGGGGCAGGTCAGGGAAATATGAGTAGTAGTTTCTTTTTCTTTCTAAAAATAGTGCATGTATCGTTAATGTTCATGCCTATATGATGAAGGTAGCTTCTAGTGGGAATTTTATTGTGGTAACAAAGCCACAGTAGGAAGCTGATTTTTTTTTGGGTCCTTAATTTCCAAATCCACCTAAAGTCTGCCTTAGAGTCGTTGATAGGGTTTAGGAGACTTAAAGCAGTTTTTTTGGCTAAACAATCCCTTACTAGATAGGGACCAGAATTGAGTATCTTAGTGGGGTAATTCTTTTGGGGTGAGAGTGTCTTTGATGTCATATAATATTGATATAGGGAGGGTAAAAGAGATTTTATCTAACTTCCAATTATTATCGTCTAAGATCTCCTTTATTGTTAAGACCTCTTCATTTTTACTCAGGGGACCTTGAATGTTTTCGCTAATAGGTTGAAGGTCTGAACACCATTTATCGAACCAAAAGTTAATGCATTCACCCTTTCCTATATTCCAGGCTATCCATTTATTACATAATTCCTAACCTCTCCGAATGTTATTCCAAATGAAGGAACAATTCTTAGGATTTGGTTTATGAGCATATTGGCTAATCAAGATTTGGGCCCAGGGGGAGGTGTTGGTGTTATAAAGTCTCCAAGTGAAGTTTGCTAACATGACTTTGTTCCTCTAGCCAGCTTTAACTAGCCCCAGTCCCCCCTCTGACTTAGGGTGGGTAATGATGTCCCAATTGATTAAGTGAAGTATTTTTTTATCTTGAGTAGTCCCCCATAAAAAATTCCTTTGAAGACGATCAATATTGTTGAGAGTTTTTTTTTGGAGCATAATATATTTCATTGTGTGATTTGGGATCATGTTAAGGGTTGATTGTATTAAGGAGGCCCTACCAGCTAAATTGAGACAATTAACTTTCAAGATTGAAAATTTAGATCTCATATTGTCTAAGATGTATAGGAAATCATTAGGTTTAGGGTGTTTATTAAGAATTGGGAATCCCAGGTATTTTCCAAAGTTGTATCCTATAGGAATGTTCAATATTCGAGCATTATGTTTTGAGTTGTTGAAGGACAGTTCTTAGAGAAAATAATTTTAGACTTAGTGGCATTGATCTTTTTCCCAGAAAGTTTACTGAAAAGGTATAGGGTATTAGCAATAGTATTAGTAGTTATTTCATTTACATTAGCCAATAGTGTGAGATCATCGGCAAAAAAGACATGGGATAGGTTAGGGCCTTTTTTGTTAAAAGAGATAGGGTCCCAATTGCCACAATCAACTTGGTGATTGATAAATCTGGGTAGCATTTCCATACATAACACAAATATGTAGGGGGATAATGGGTCACCTTGCCTGATACCTCGACATGGAGAGAGAAAATTTGAATTGGTTCCATTTACAAGAACTTCTATATTGCTAGTTGTTATGCAGTTCATAATTAGCTTGGTGATCTTAGGAGGGAATTTAAAGTAGGTAGGATTTCAATGAATAAAGTACCACTCTATGCAATCAAACGCTTTTTCTAGGTCAATCTTGATAATCATTTTTGACTTGGATCCTTTCATGCTATTGAGTTTTTTTATAACCTCCTGGATTAATACCACTATCAGAAGCTCTTCTATTCTTTAGGAAGCTAGATTGGAAAGGACTAATAATGTTATTAAGGAGAGGTTTTATCCTGTCGGCTATGATTTTGGTGACTAATTTGTAAATGGTGTTACATAGTCCAATGGGTCTGAAATTATTTAATTGGTTAGCATTGGGAATTTTAGGGATCAAACAAAGGTATGTGTTATTCAATTTTTGAGGGATTTCCTGGCGTAAATATATGATTTTAACGTATCTAATAATGGAGTCTCCAACCACTGGCCAAAAGTTTTGGTAAAAGAAAGGGTGAATTCCGTCCGGACCAGGAGCTTTCATAGGTTTAAAGGAAAAGAGAGCATTTGTAATTTCTAGGTTGCAAAATAGTATAATCTAGATGATTTAAGGAAATTTTGTCAAAGCTTCTAGGAGATTGACAAACTTCCTTCCAGTTTGAATTATTGTGAGAGGTGGTGAATATATTCTTATAATAAAGGAGAGTATGGTTTTTAACTTCCTCAGGATCTTCAATCCAAGTACCCTCATCATTTTTGAAATGGGTAATACGATTATGTCTTCTCCTAATTAAGGTAGATATATGGAAGAATTTTGTGTTTGCTTCTCCATTGTTTAGCCAGTTGATTCTAGAACGAAGTTTCCAAAATTCCTCTTCTTTTTGAAGGATGTCATGATAATCTTGATTAAGTTGGTTTTCAAGGTTTAGTAGGAAGTCACTTCCAGGGAAGTGGGATGAGTTTTGTATACCCTTTATTCTAGCTAAAATTTTCTTTTTCTTTAAAAAAATGTTCCCAAAGACTTCCTTGTTCCATTGGGAGGTTTTCTCTTTGAAGGTTATCATGGCTTCCTCAAAATCCTTGTTATGCCAACTATTCTTGACTATGGAAGGAAATTGCGGGTGGGAACACCACATAGATTCTAATCTAAAAGGCTTAGTTATAGGAATTATGAACCTAGGGTTTATTTGAAGAAGGAGGGGATTATGGTCACTATAGGTTCTAGGAAGATGATTAACAATAGCATTAGGATAAAGTTTGTTCCATTGATCATTAATAAAGCATCTATCAAGTCTTTCCAAAATTAAACCGTTACTATTCTTCCTAAAGTTCGACCAAGTGTATTTTGGACCCTTGAAACCTAAGACGAAAAGGTTACAGTTTTGAATAAAATTCCAAAGTTTCTTAGTTCAATCTATAGTTTACCGGCCCCCCTCCCCATTTTTCTTTAGAAGAAATGATGTCATTAAAATCACCAGTAACTAATCCTGGGATATTAATGTTATGATATCTAATAGCTAATTTTTCCCACATCTTGTTACGTTTAGTTAGAGAGCTACTAGCATATATAGAAATAAATAACCAAGGTATGTGGTTTGGGAATACCTTGATCATAGTGTGAAGTTCCTGATCTTCCCGTGTGACCACCTCAATTTCCACCATATCTTTCATCCACATTAAAACCACTCCTCCTGCTCTACCTACTGCCGGGATTTCCACTAGGTCATCAAAGTTAAATTCTTGTTGAATTGTTGCATGAGCATGCATCCTAGTTTCTAGAAGAACAACTAGGCTAGGACGATGAGTGTCAATGATATCCCTGAAGTTTCTATGAAACATGGAATTATTAGCCCCTCTTACATTCCAAATAATGAAGTTAATTGGATGATTCATGAGAAAGGTTGTTGGTGTGAGCTGTCCCTGGTTCTCCTCCAGCCTTAGAGGTGGAATCTCCCTCATTGTTGGGTTGATTACTATTGTATATTTGTTTGTCGTTGGGTTTAGAGGTGGCCTTAGGTCTAGTGAGCACTTGAACAATGCTGCTGGGCAGCTGATGATAGATTTCGTGTCTTGCCTCTGCTTGTAAAGAAATATTGCTATTTCTCTTAGGCTTTTGAACTCTACTCGAGATTCCCTTAGTGGTCTTTCCCCTGCCTCCACTTCTCCTTGGAGATTGTTTCCTAGATTTTGTGCGTTGGGAGGTTGATGGATCTCCATTGGAACTGGTATACCCTGATTTGGTTGGTTCATGGGTATGTTCATTTGTTAGGGAGGTTACCATGCAAGGAAGATAGGGTTCCCAGGGTTTAGAGGAGGAAAGAATGGAGTGTTTTGAAATTCTAGTATTCCATTTGTTGGTATGAAGTGGGGAGGAAGGCCCCTGTGGGCTTGCATGGTTTGGATTAGGGCTGGGGATGCATTTGATGTCAGTGGGTTGAGTATGTTGGTGAGCCAACTCTGGTTCACATAGTTGTTCATAATCAGTTGCATGATTTCCATAATTAGTTGAGCAAGAAAATGTGGATTTTGGAGAACTATAATCACCTCTTAGCCCTCTATTTCCAGATTAAACGAGGCAGCTTGGCCCATCAGTCCCCTTTCCAACCATGACTAAGGTTGGTGATTCATGGGAAGTGAGTTTGTGGAGTAAATTAGTAGGTTGTTTGGTGGTGGATTTGGTGGGGGAGTTCCACAAAATTTTTCTTTTTAGTGGCCCAAGACACGAGACATGAGCCCAAAAAATATGCCATACCTTAGGTGCTCTTTCTATCCACTAGAAAATATGCATAGTCAGCATCAACATATCCCACAAGATTGAAGTTACAACCTTGTTGACCCATGTCACTGCATAGCTTTGAAGATTGACAAATGGCTGACCAGTTGAACCAGGTCCATCAGAGCACACATCTTGAACGGACTAGATGGCACATGAACCGTATATGCATAGGAGATATTTGTGAATGTGAAATATCAATGAACCAAGCGATTCTCTACTAATGCGAAAAGGTTGCAAACTTATGAGAAGATTGAAGTCAAATTCAGCAAGGAAAGTAACAAAAGAAAGGAAGTTGAGTTTGATATGAATTTGTTTACCCATGTAGAGTTGGACCAGAATTGGATGACAAGCAAAACAACTGACTCTATAAATACTTGATGTATTTCTGCTGGAATTCTGCACGCACAAAAGCTGAAGTGAATCAAAGTCTGAAAGCAAAGTTCCCAGAGTTATTTTGCTAGCAGAATCATTGTGCGATTAAAAGGCTACGGTTCAACTAGAAGAACAAGTTCCATCTGATTAATTATTGAGTCTAGTTGATTGTAGTAGGAGTTTTAATATTATATCTTTTTCAGCTTTCATAGAAGTAATTGTAATAGGTACGCATTGGTCAAGTTAGAGTTAACTTGAAGCTTGTAGAAATTAGCTGGGGGCTAGTTACTACAAACGGATTAGAGTTAGTCCTAGGATTACAAAATAGTTTATTTTGTAAGTCCGTTTGGCTCAGATTTTTTACTGAAGTGTTTTAGCAAATCATACTGAGGAGTAGGTCGTGATTTTTTCACCTTTTGAGCCAGGTGTTTTCCACGTAAAAATCTCTGTGTTTTTACTTTACTGCTTTTATTATTACGCAACAGTAGTAGTTGGAACACCAAGAAGAACCAGGTTCTTCTATTGAGACAGCACTCGAAAATTGGGTACCACACAAAGTAACCTATCTTCTTGTGTAGTATTGACGTCTAAAACATCATTTGGTATCGGAGCAGGTTATCCTTGAAAGGCTAACACCTTGGAGAAGATCAAGATGAGTGCACCACCTGGAAATTGGGAAGGTCAATCAATTGCAAGGCCACCACTCTTCAATGGCCAGTATTACTCTTGGTGGAAAAACAGGATGAAAGACCACCTGATTGGAGAAGAACTATGGGACATAGTCACTGATGGTCCTCTAGCTACCATGATGAAGACTGCTGAAGGTATAGATATACCAAATACTAGAGTTGATTGTACTGATGAGGATCTGAAGAAATGGGAGAAGAATGCAAAGGACAAAAAATGGCTAGTGTGTGGACTAGGTCCAGACGAGTACAGCAGAATCCAAAGTTGCACCACTGACAAAGATATTTGGGATACCTTGCAAGTAGCTCTTAAAGGAACACCTCAGGTAAAAATATCAAGAGGTACTCTACTATACTCTCAGTATGAAAACTTCACTATGAAAGAAGAAGAGACTATCCAAGAGATGTACACAAGGTTCACAACCTTGACTAATGAACTGAAGTCTCTTGGAAGAGTCATTCTTGAAGAGGACAGGGTTGAGAAGATCCTAACAAGGGTCTTTCCTATTTCCTGGGAAAGCAAAATCAGTATCCAGGAATCCAAAAATAGGGCAACCCTGAGATTAGATGAGCTGATTGGAAACCTCACTGCTTATGAACTGAGAAGGAAGACAATGAAGATGGATGGTCCAAAGAAGGAGAGGAGTCTAACACTAAGAATCACTGAGTGAGTAGATCTGGAGGATGATGAGATGGCCATGGTCACCGAAGAATTCAGATACTTTCTCATGAGGAAGAAGGGCATCTCCAGAGGAGGAAAGTACAACAAAGCAAAAGCCCCACAAAGGCCAACCAACGAGGGATGCTATAAATGTTGTAAGACTGACAATCTCATCAAAAACTGTCCTCAGTGGGAAGTAGAATGGAAAAAGGAGAGATATGAAAGAAGGAACAGGAAGAAGGAACAGGTCCAACCCAAGAAAACCACAACAAAGGCTATGGTTGCTGCTTGGAGGGAAAGTTCAGATGAGGAACCAGAAGATGGGGAGACTGAAGATCAGGAGCTCATGGAAATTGGAGAATCTGATGAGGAATCACATGAAGAACCATATGTAAGTATCTCCCATCTTAAAAACAAAGTAAAGTTCCTATCTAAGGAAAAACTCTCTGAGTTGCTACTTGATTTCATAGATGATTCTGAGGAAACAACCAAAGAGAAGGATCAACTATCTAAAGAATGTGCAATGCTAAAAGCAAAGTGCATGAACCTGGAAATCAGAGTCAGTGAATCTGAAAAGAAAAACACTGACTTGTTGAACCAGGTTCATCCACTTGAAACTGAGATTCTAGAACTAAAATCTGAAAACTTAAAGCTAAAGCTAGGATCCAGTAAAAAGGTTGTTGATTATTCTCATATCATGTTAGAAGAAAACGTGGGAAAACTAAAAGATAAGATGTATGCCAAGGATGAACAGATAAGAACTCTTAATGAAGAACTTGGCAAAGCCAAACATGAATTAGATTGAACTTGTAAATGGAATAAATCTTTTGATGCCTTGATATGGCTTCAAGAGAATCATAGTAGCAACAGGAGGGGGATTGGCTTTGGAAGTCAATTGCCCAAGTGGGATCCCAAAAGTAAGTATCTCACTCTTCCTGAGAATAAAATCTGCACCCATTGTGGTAAGACTGGGCACTACAAATATGAGTGTACTGCAAAAGAGCAGGCCAGTCGAAGAAATGAGAGGTTTGTAAAAAGGAAAAACTGGCTACCAAATTGGGCCAGGAAAAATTTGATTCATCCATTCTCTCATAGAAAAGGACCCAAACTAGTTTGGGTTCTTAAGACTAACCAATGATTCTTTTGTAGGTTCAAGTGTGAGGAGGCAGCCAANGTGTAGAAGAAAGTATACATGTTGTCTTTGATGAAACTAACATTCTTGCTGAGAGACAGGAACCTGAAGATGAGGAGCTTGGACTGGTAAGAAGCAGTGATCACATTGAAGCAAGCATGGAAGGTGGAACAGGTGATGGACCAGGTTCAACTACCCCAAGCATCATGACAGGGGGAATTCAGCATATGCAACCTGGCCCTGATCCTGCTCCGTAGCAACAAGACACCATGGAATCGTCTAGGAATGAACAACTGGTACTCAAACCACACATATATCAGAGTTCTCACCCTCTTGAGAACATCATAACAGATTTGGCATCCAGAATCAAAACAAGATCATCCTTGAAAAATCTATGTGCGTTTGATGCCTTTCTATCCATGATCGAACCAAAGAACATTGGGGAAGCCCTACAAGATGCTGATTGGGTAATTTCCATGCAAGAAGAGCTGGATCAGTTTGAAAGAAGTCAAGTATGGCACTTGGTACCCAGGCCACTAGACAAATCAATGATTGACACCAAGTGGGTCTTCAGGAACAAGCTCGATAAGGATGGAACTGTTACAAGGAATAAGGCAAGATTAGTTGTTCAAGGGTATAGTCAAGAAGAAGGAATTGACTATGATGAGACCTTTGCCCCTGTGGCAATAATGGAAGAAATAAGACTTCTTATAGCATTTGCTGCACACATGGAATTCACACTTCATCAAATGGATGTTAAGAGTGCCTTTCTCAATGGCTATCTAAAGGAAGATGTATTTGTCAAGCAGCCTCCAGGATTTGAAAGCCAGGAGTCACCTGACCACGTATAAAAACTCGACAAGGCTCTATATGGTCTCATACAAGCACCAAGAGCATGGTACGAACGATTATCAAAATTCCTGCTATAACATGGGTACAAACGAGGCAAAATTGATAGTACCTTGTTCTTAAGGGAAAAGGGTAAGGATCTCCTGGTTGTGCAAATATATGTGGATGATATTATATTTGGGGCGACTTCTGAAAAATTGAGCAAGGAATTTGCTATGCTAATGGGAAGTGAGTTTCAGATGAGTATGATGGGTGACCTAAACTTTTCTTAGGCTTGCAAATTAAGCAAAACCCAAATGGAAAAATGATCCACCAACAAAAGTATGTGAAAGAATTTCTCAAGAAGTTTAAAATGGAAGACCCAAAAGAAATAGATACTCACATAGCCACAACTACAAAATTGGATGTGATGAACCTGGTTCATCTGTTGATCAGAAGCTATAAAGAGGGATGATTGGGTCTCTATTATATCTCACTGCCAGCAGACCTGATATTGTGTTTAGCGTGGGATTCTGTGCTAGGTTTCAGGCAAATCCAAAGGAGTCCCACTTCACTGCAGTAAAGAGAATTTTGAGATATTTGAAAGGCACTACAGATTTGTGACTTTGGTATCCTAAAGGTAGTAATTTCGACCTTGTAGGATATGCTGATGCTGATTATGCAGGATTCCTGGTTGACAGGAAAAGTACTTCAGGTATGGCTCACTTTTTGGGTTCATGCCTTGTGTCTTGGGCTACCAAGAAACAAAATTCAGTAGCCTTGTCTACTGCTGAGGCTGAATATGTGGCTGCAGCCTCATGCTGTGCCCAGTTGTTATGGATCAAGCAACAACTCATGGACTTTGGTATTGATATGGGATGCATTCCTATTTTTTGTGATAACACTAGTGCTATTAGTATGACGAAGAACCCGGTTCATCACAAAAGGACTAAGCACATAGATGTTAGGCACCATTTCCTAAGGGATAACTATGAAAAAGGAATGATCTCAATCGAATTTTGTGCTACTGATCATCAAATTGCTGATATATTCACTAAAGCACTTAGTAGGGAGCATTTTGAGAGTAACAGGCTGGAATTAGGGATGATTAAGATCACCTGATTGAAAAAAAAATGAAAAAAAAAATTTGCTAGAAAATTTTATTAGGTACTTAATCAGATTAATAATTGCTCAGCATCATGTCTTTATTGCCATACTCTTGTGCCATGTATTAATATGATTCCCTGGATGCTAATGATGTCTATCTATCTTTGTAAATTGAGGAAATTTAAAGATTTCTAACAGGATGAACCTGGTTCATTCATGCTGATTCATCTAACTGACGAGGTACGCACTCTTTTCCATATATTAATTCAATTACAGTCATACATGAGCAGGATTCTTTCCATAATTGGTTCAAATTCAAATACTTCATAATCACCCAAATTGAACCAGTTTCAAGAAGTCCAGTCTTCACTTAATTAGCCTAGTTTTAGGGAGAAATGAAATGTCTAATCAAGTCAGTCCTTCGGCGATTAGACTCCTACTTGAGTACACATTCTGCATGTTGAAATCTCCCTAGCCACATCTTATAAAAGGTCATCATTACTCTTCACTTCATAAAGCAACCTTCAAACCAAGTTCAACTCATTCTGCACAAACCAAACAATTAATTACTCGCCTTTTCTTCCTAAATATACATAATCATGTCTTCACCACCACTAGCTTCTTCTTCTAATTCATCACCTAATCATGATTACAATGGATGAAATTCTGAATCTGTCTCCAATTCTCCATCTGTATACAGTTCTCAATCACCAAAAATTTCGTCAACCCCTGAAAATACAGCCATTCCTGAACCCACTCCAAACCCTACTCCTGCCCCAAATAATCGTCGTGTCTAAGTTCTTGCCCGAAAATCTGTTTCTTATGGGACTAGGGAAAAATTCTTGGAGGATCTTATAAAAGCGGACAAAGGTGCTAAGTCAGATTCGTCTAGTGAATCCTTTAAATCAGCCAATGAGGAAGACGTACCTGGTTCAACTAGCTCTGAAAAAGGTAATCTTGAAATCAATTCTGAATTTACTTCTGTTGATAAAAGATTCGTGTTGGTTGGGTCTTTTATTAATGTTGAAGTGTCTGAAAGGCAGATGTAACGACCCGGCCGGTCGTTTTAAGAATTTGCACCCGATCCCTATTTACCACTTCTCCCATGTCTATTTATGTTATTGGAACTTGTCGGAGCATTGAGTGTTGAAATCCGAGGTGATTTTGGACTCATAGTCCATAAATATGGAATTTAACTTTAGAAATCTGGCCGTAGCTAGAGCTCTGTGAAGAGGGATCTGGAATGGAATTCTGTCGACTACGTTAGCTCTGTTGTGTGATTTTGGGGTCAGGGGCGTGCTCAAAATGTGTTTTCGAGGTCAGTTGTGGATTTAGGCTTGAATTGGCAAAAGTTAGAATTTTGGTGATTTTGGCCGGTAGGTGAGATTTGGATATCGGAATCGAAACGGACTTCCGAAAGTGACAGCAGGTCCGTAATGTTGTTTATGAACTGTGTGTAAAATTTGAGGTCATTCATATGAGTTTAGACGTGTTTCGGCATCGGATGTGAATTCTAGAAATTTCCTAAGTTCTTAGGCTTGAATCTATGCATAATTGATGATTTTGATGTTATGAGATGTGCTTTTAAGGCTCGACCAAGTTTGGATGAGGTATTAGGGTTGGTTGGTAGGTTTGGTTGAGGTTCCGGGAGCCTCGGGTATCTTTCGGGCGCCCAAACGGGCATGTTTTTGGCCTAAGCCTTTGCTGGTTTTACAGCAGCAGTTTAGTGTTCTCTGCGATCGCGTGAATAAGTCCGCAATCGCGTAGTGTTAGGTTGAGGTGGTCAGATATTGTGTTCCGTGATCGCAAAAGTCCAGTCGCAATAGCATTGTTCTGGTCAGTTAGTCTCCGCGGTCGCACGCCAAGGATCGCGATCGTGTAAGGTATCCTAAGGCTGAGGGAGGTGCAATGTTTGCTCTATGCGGTCGAGTGGCCTCCTCCGCGATCGCATTGCTGTAGGGTCAGAAGGTCCGCGATCGCAGACCTTTAATTGCAATCGTGATGAAGGAATTTCAGGCGCGTGTTTCATTACTCTCCGCGATCGCGACTCATTATACGCGATCGCATGAGGCAAATGCTTGGGCAGAATATTAAAACCCCAAATCCGAGGGTTTATGCTATTTTTTGTATTTTCGAACTTGAGAGCTCGGGAAGGGCGATTCTTGAGGAGTTTTGCATCTGGGTAACTTGGATAAGTTATTTCTATCCATTATAGATCAATTTCCATGATTCCAATCTTAAATCCAACCTTTAATTTCGAAAATTATGGGAAAAATGGAATGAACTTCATAGACCGAATTATTGAGTTTTGATTGTGTATTTGACCTCCGATTTGATAGATTCTTATATGTTTAGACTCGTGGGTGAATGGGTGTCCGAAAAATATAAATTTTACCCGATACCGAGATGTGGGCCCGTGGGACTTTTTGGGCGAATTTCCTAAATTCGCGTATTAGCTTATAAATAATTAGCTATTTTGTTCCCTTGAAGTGATATTTACACCATGCAATCGATTTGAATAGATTTGGGCCACCCGGAGTCAGATACTCGTGGCAAGAGCTTGGTATTGAGTTGATTAGCGCAGTCCAGGTAAGTGGCTTGCCTAATTCTGTTTTGGGGATCTTCCCTTAGGCCTTTTTATACTGATTTTGTTATGTGGACACCGTGTACGCGAGGTGGCGAGTGCGTACACGCGTCATTGTTTCTAAACTCCTATTTTTCTCCCATGAAAACACTCATTTTCGTTCATATATTCCTGTTTCATATCTTAATTGAGTAGATAGCCTAAGTGTAAGCATGCCTACCTGTTATGACTTGCAATTCCTCTTATTTGCTACTAGTAACATCATGCTTAGGTAGTTTTACTCTATCCTTACCTGTTGTCTTTCCTGGATTGCTTACTTAAGCCATAATTGACATACTTCTATTTGTCATATTTAAATTTGGACTACGGACCGAGATCCGGGAACTTTCCCCCTGTACTGCATTTCATATTTAAATTGGGACTACGGACCGAGATCCGGGAACTTTCCCCCTGTACTGCATTTCATATTTAAATTGGGACTACGGACAGATATCCGAGAGCTTTCCCCCTTTACTACATAACATATTTAAATTGGGACTACGGACCGAGATTCGGGAGCTTTCCCCGTGTACTGCATTGCACATTTACTGTTGAGATATATGTTGTGCTGAGTCGAGGGCTCTCTTTCTGTTATTAAACCTTTCCGTCTTCGTTAATCCTGTTATCATTGCTTATCTGTATTTCACTATTTTAAAATCTTATATTGACTTGTTCTTACAAACTCAGTAGGGCCTCAACCTGACCTCGTCACTACTTGACCGGGGTTAGGCTTGGAACTTACGGAGTACCAAATGTGGAGTACTCACGCCCTTTCCTGCATGTTTTCCCCATGTGCAGATCCAGGTACCAACACCCAGTTTTGTGGTTAGGAGTCGTCTACCAGCATCCAAGAGACCGCGAGGTAGTTCTGCCGCGTCTGCAGAATCCCACGAGTCCCCTTCTACTCTATTATAGGCATAGAAAACTTGTATATTTTCCGCTGTTTCATTGTATAGAGCTACAATTAGTAAAGAGCTTGTGACTATGATGACATTCCGGGTTTTGGGAAGTATAAATGTATATGCTGAGCAGCTACGTTAAATCTACTTGATATCTTTTCCGTCTTTATTTGATTGATTCTATCATTTCTGCAAATTTTAGGCTTACCTAGTCATAGAGCCTAGGTTCCGTCACGATACCTTTCGGAGGGTAAATTGGGTCGTGAAAGCAGAGGGTTGGTAGAAAAGAAAGAATTATTGAGAGAGGGAAAAAAAGTTGTGAGGGGATCTGGGGAGGATGGTACCACACTGGTTATCTGTGGTCCCATTCCTGAAACTGTTGGAGAAAACGTCACAGATTTAGGGGCAAGCATAGTTGAGGAGGCTGTAGCAGGTCTTGCAAGTCTGAAGAAAGGAACATATGAACCTGGTTCATCTGGGGAAGAAACATTGGCTGAAAGGCTGAAGAAACTGGCGGAGTCCTATAACCCCAAGAAAAGAAGGACTCAGAAGTCAAAAAAGGCAACTCGCCCAGTTCCTTCAAAGAAAAGAAAAGTATCTGAAGTTGCTGATGTTCCTCCTCCAAAAGTAAGAGATACTCGTAGCACTGTGAGATATGAAAAAGAGAAATTGGAAAAGGCTTTGAAAGAGAGCAAGAAGAAGAGGGCAGCAAAAGGAAAATCAAAAGTTGGAGAGCCTGTTGAGGCTATTGAGATTGAATAGACAACGTAGGACCTAGTCCAACAGGAGGAGGAGCCTGCTCTAGGTGTGGCTGAGACACCAAAACCTACAAAGGCTAAGGCTTCTTCAAAGAAGTCAGCTAGAATGTCTGTCACACCAACAAGATCTGTTAAGAGGACCATGGCCAAGACAAAGAAAGTGAAAATTATTGAGAAAGAGGATGATGATGCAGACTGGAGTGGAGAGGAGGAGATGGAAATAGGAGAGGTGACTGACAGAGTTACCATGTTTGGAAAGAGAACAATACTGAAGGGTAAGCTGGTGAAGGTTCTAGAGGATCCTGGAATGCAATATCTGCTGGAAACTCTGGAGGTGCAGGGTTGGAAGGACATGGTCCTTCGCATGAAAGGTAGGCTGGGAAGGGTTGAGTTGGTAGAATTCATGGGAAATTCCATTGTCAAAGAAGGCAGGGTCACCTCCATAGTCAAAGGAATTGAAGTTTCCTTTGATGCTAAAGAACTGGGCGTTATTCTGAACATACCAGCTGAGGGCTATGAGGACTACACAAGGCAAAGATGGCCTTGTCTAAATGGG